>CAUYRH010041515.1:0-84052 GCA_963574655.1 Perodicticus potto | reverse complement strand
ATTGTGGCTGGAGCTTGAAGTTAGCGGGGACTGGTGCAGCACAAGATAACATTTTGGGAGGGGTGGATTTTAGTCTTTCTGATACTTTACACCACAGCTTTTCACTTTTCGACCTCTTGCACAAAAAGAATGCAGTAATTCCTCACCATCAAGGATTTGCGTAACCTCAAGGGAGCTGGTGCCTCTGCTTTCCTTGCCAGGTACTCTCTCTACCCACTAATGCATCACCACCTTGCTCTGCCAGCTGGAGGAGTCTGAGCAGGTGCAGGAAGGAGGCCCTGGATCACCGGTCTCTATCCTCACTCCTACCCCCACCCCCACCAGATTCAGGTCTTTCTAGAAGAACTCAAATGAATTCCCCACAATGATCTTGGCTTTCGCACTCGCTCTTCTATTTGCCTTCCCATACCTGATCAGACTTGTTCAAAAAAATGAGCTGATTATTCTAATCAGGGACTTTTAGAAAAGAAAACACTGCAAACACTTTGGGCATTTGATCTGCATGTTTATATTATATAAGAAGGAATTTATAAGTACATTTAAAAAACTGTCCTTAATTTTGAGAGATTCAAAGGAGAAAAAGTTATAGAAAGAGTAATACAGCAAATGTTTTCTTTGGCCATTCTGAATTAAACATTTAGGCAAAGATTACATATTTTGGCTCATCAGCTCAATTTTTTGTTTATTTATTCAAGAAGTAATTCATTACAGATGTAGGTCAATCTTTAAACCTGGTCCCCAGGAATATTCTATCCCTACTCCCCATAAGAACGCCTTCTAGTGTGTCTGAAGCATTGTCTGTTTTTTTCCAGTCTGTCCTGCATTAGATTTACATTGATCTACATGTAGTTTTTATATAGCTTCATATCGATTTACATGTGCATACATATATTTATATACACATATTCATGTATATATGCCTATGTATTTTAATGCTATGAACATGTAAAAGATAAGCATAAAAACACATGTAATATTGTTTTCTTCTGTGTATAGCTAATATGCAGAAGTATGTTAATACTGTATGGATCAATCTCTATCTTGCTATTCCTTTTTAGCATCTTTTTGATATCTATTTATATTAATACTTATAAAGTTAAGGTCTTTTAACTGCCAATGAGCACTGAATTTCATGGATATTATCCATTTTATTTGTCCATTCCCTTATTGGATGGGCACTAAGGTTTTTCCACTTATTTTTTACTCACAGCACTTCTGTGAATATCTTTGATGACTCTCTTTTTTATAATATACGGTTCTGCCAGACTGGGTGCTGAGACATAGAATTAATGGATTGTAGGTTATGTAGATTTTCACTTCTACTAGATACCGCCAGGTTATTCTCCAAAAGGTTCACACCAGCTTATGTTCTCGTTAGCAGGGGGCTTTTTTCTGTCTTTTGACCTGCAATGATATTTTTAGTATTTGAAGTTTTGCTGTTATGATGGGTTAAACATGGTATCTCAGTGTTATTTTAATCTATATTTTCCTAAGATCAATGACTGTGGGTGTCATTTCATGAATTCATTAGCCTTTTGTGAATTGTCTCTTTATATATTTTAGTTTTTTTCTATCGATCTGTCCTTTTTTAAATTAATTTATAAGAGCTCCCTATATATGATTTACATATTAATTCTATGCTAATTATTGTACTGAAAATACTTTCCCCAGTCATACGTTTTTCTTTCAACTTTGTTCAGAGTGTCTTTAACTATAGATGTTTACATTTAAATGTGCTCTAATTTATTATATATTTTCCTTTTGTTTAAGAAATATATAACTGGGAGGGTAATTGGTGGGGCCACACCTACGGTGCATCTTAGAAGGGTACAGGCAAAACTTACTAAATGCAGAATACAAATGTCTTCATATAATAACTGAGAAAATGCCAGGAAGGCTATGTTAATCAGTTTGATGAAAATAGTTCAAATCGTATATGAAACCAGCACATTGTACCCCTTAATTGCACTATTGTAACAGCTATGATTTAATAATAAAGACAATAAAAAAAAAAGAAATATGTAACTGTTACTTTTCCTACTCAAAAATCGCCTTAGTTATTCATGTACTTGACTCTTTTATGTAAATTTTGTTTGTTTGTTTTTTAGACACAGGGTCTCATTCACTGTGTTGCCCAGGGTGGTCTTGAACTTTTTTTTTTTAAATTAAATCATAGCTGTGTACATTCATGCAATCATAGGGTATAATGTGCTGGTTTTATATAAAATTTGAAACGTTTTCATCAAACTGGTTAACATAGCTTTCATGGCATTTTCTTAGTTATTGTGTTAAGACATTTATATTCTACACCTAGTAAATTTCACATGTACCCTTGTAAGATGCACCGTAGTTGTGGTCCCACCAATTACTCTCCCTCCACCCATCCTTCCCACTCCCCTTCCGCTCCCCTTTCCCCTTCTTCTGGAGCTTTAACTGGGTTATAGCTTTCTTATGAAGGTTTCATAGTAAGACTGAGTACATTGGTTACTTTTTCTTCCACTCTTGAGATACTTTGCTAAGAAGAATATGTTCCAGCTCCAGTGAGCCTCCCCAAATCCTCAGATTACAGGTATAAGCCACCACATCTGGCCCTCTTTTATATGAATTTTGGACTTAGGTGATCAAGTTTGCTGAAAAGTCATCTTATAATTTGTATTAAAATTTATTGAACTTATAGGTTAATGTGAAAAGATATTTTTATAATACTGTGTCCTTTCATCCTTGAGCATAATCTTTATTTATTCAAGTTTTCTTAATATGTTCTTTTTAAAAGTTCATTAATTGCCCTATAAAAATCTAAATGTTAAAAATTAACTTCTTGACATTTTATAATTTGTCTGCTCTTGGGAAGGAGTTGGTATAAAGAAATTAGTATCAAGAAATACTATTGGCAGTGCCTATGACTCAGTGGGTAGGGTGCCAGCCACATGCACCAGGGCAGGCTGGTTCGAGCCCAGCCCAGGCCAGCTAAACAACAATGACAACTGCAACAAAAAAGAAAATAGCTGGGTGTTGTAGTGGGCACCTGTAATCCCAGCTACCAGGGAGGCTGAGGCAGGAGAATCACTTGAGCCCAGGAGTTTGAGGTTGCTGTGAGTTGTGACACCACGGCACTCTACCAAGAGTGACATAGTGAGACTCTGTCTCAAAAAACCCCAAACAAACAGAAATACTATTGATTTCTTTCATGATGACCTTCTATCTCACTCACCAAGGACATTTACTGAATTATCTTATTCATGAAATTCGTTATTCCATTTCTAGTCCTGGATTTTGATAAGATTATCATGTTATCTGCCAATGCTGACAATTTTGCCTCTTCCTTTCAAAAATTGATAATGTAGTTAACTTTTTAATTTCCAAACCACAACATAATGAATAATGTTTAGTTTAACTGATACATTCTTTGACTTTATGCTGTCTATTTCTTGCATTAGCTAAAATTCTAGGACAGTATTGAACAGTTGTGGTCTCCTGACTTTAATGGAAATACTTTTCAAGTTTTATCATTAAATATATTTGCTGAAGGATTTTTAAAAATATTCTTCTCTTTTTAAGGATTTTTCCCCTAATTTGTAATAACCTTTCTTTTTATGAATAAGTGTATTTTATAGGATGCTTTTATCTGTAAACACTGAAATTATGATTTAAAAAATCTAGTAATGTAATAAACAATATTGATAATACACACATTGTTGCTACTGATCATTATTTTATTTCTGGAATATGTACAACTTCATCATCATTAGCACATTAGACCCCATTGTCTATAATTTGTTTAGAAAGTTTGCATCTATTTTATTTGTTTACTTATTTACAAGATTAAAAGTTGTGCTTGTGTCACACTTAAACATTTTCATTTAATTTTGCTACTTTGACTTATGTGTTAAGAAACTGAGAAAAGAAAGTCTCATTTCTCAAAGGACAGTTTCTTTGAATCCCAGCCTAAATTGTATCCATTTGCTACTCATCTCACTGTACCCTGTATTGTGAAGTTGCTTATAGATTAAGTCATCCACTAGGCTTTAAAGTTTATAACAGCAAGGAAATACTGCAATTCACTCCTATAATCCTAGGGCCTATGCTGTGCTTAGTATAAGGGACTTCAAAAACTTCATGGAAAAATGGAATTAAAAGATAAAAAGGCAGGGCGCTGGCCCCATACACCTAGGGTGGCAGGTTCAACCCGGCCTGGGCCTGCCAAGCAACAATGACAACTGCAGCCAAAAAATAGCCAGGTGTTGTGGTGGGCACCTGTAGTCCTTGCTGCTTGGGAGGCTGAAGAAGGAGAATCGCTTGAGCCCAAGAGTTTGAGGTTGCTGTGAGCTGTGGTGCCATAGCACTCTCCCCAGGGCAACAGCTTAAGACTCTGTCTCAAAAAAAAAAAAAAAAAAAGATAAAAAGATCTGGGACAAATAGGTGACAGCCAAACAAAAAAGGTAAAAAGAAAAATATAAACTTTATTTCACAACATACGCTCCATGAAGGGCAAGACACTTTTGTAAGCAATAATAGCAGCCATTTAGACCATCCCTAAAGAACTGAGGGTCCCAGGAATTTAACCACGTCAGTGCAGTTTGTTTTGCATTATTATATGAAGAGAAATGGGTTCCCATAGCAAGATCTCATCTCTACCAAAAATAGAAAAATTATCCAGGCATGGTGTCTAAACTACTTGGGAGGCTGAGGCCTGAGGATTGCTTGAGCCCAGGCGTTTGAGTTTGCTGTGAGCAGTGAACATGCCAGGGCACTCTAACCTGGGCAACCAAGCAAGACCATTAATGAAAACAAACAAACAAAAACTGGGAGTTTTCTCACATTAGAAACTAATATTACTCACACAAACATACCAGACAGAAGGTATTTTTTTTTTTTTTTTTTTGCAGTTTTTTTGGCTGGGGCTGGGTTTGAACCCACCACCTCTGGTACATGGGGCCGGCACCCTACTCCTTGAGCCACAGGCACCACCCCAGACAGAAGGTGTTTTCTTACAGTTTTCACCCATGAAAGAATGGACAGTCATAGACTTCAACATATCCTCCAAACCAAAGCCCCATTTGGCAACAATGATGCTCACCCAAGAGTTGTCAACCACTGAATTTTCAAGGCCAAAAATCAGGTTGACTAGGGAACTCCAGATCTCTGGGGATTTCCATAGTCAAAAAGAGGGAGGCAGTTGGCTTTCTACAGCCCAGCTTGTTGGAAGGACCCAGGAACTCTGTAAGAGTGGACAGTTCCTGTTTTTCTGATTCTCCTCCCCCACCAAAAGTTCCTAATTTTCAATACAGTTCTTAAAGTTTAGGGTAGTTCCAAACAGAATGTTTACCAGTTGACTAAGGCAATTTCATTCATTGCCATCAATCACATCTTTTTTTTTTTGAGACAGAGTCTTTTTCTATCACCCTGGGTAGAGTGCTGTGCCATACTAGCTCACGGCAACCTCAAATTATTCCTGAGCTCAGGCAATACTCTTGCCTTAGACTACAGACACACGCCAAAATGTTTTTCTATTTCAGTAGAGATGTGGGGAGGCAGTGTCTGACTCCTGCTCAGGCTGGTCCCAAATTCTTGAGCTCAAGTAATCCATGAGCCATGGCCTTCCAGAGTGCTAGGATTATAGGCATAAGTCACTACCCGTCCCCAGCCCATCAGTTAAATTACATCTTAAAAAGAATGTTCTAGGAAATTTCAAAGCATTTTTTTCCTGATATCTTAAAAGTATGCATCTCATAATCAATAAAAGAATCAGCCACATTTTGCCCATAGTGACATTTAAAAGTAAATTAATTTTACTTTACTGTATTTATATTCCAAAATAACAAGCTGAGTGGGCCCAGTGGCTCTCAACTGTAGTCCCAGCTACTCAGGAGGCTGAGGCAGGAGGATTACTTTAACCCAGGAGTTCAAAGCTGCAGTGAGCTATGTTTATGCCAGTGTACTTCAGCCTGGGTGAAAGAGCATTGTCTCTAAAACAATAAAATAATAATAATAATCATGTGAGATACTTGCTAGTTGGTTTGCACTTATTATTAGGCTACCAACAGTGACACCCTAATCAATGCACTGCTAAAATAGCTCCATGTTCAAAATTTGTCAGCTTTACAACTTATGATTTATAATCAAGTCCTCAATAAATTGAGATTCAAAGAATAATTTTTTAATGAACAAATTTATTTTGTTCATAGACAAAAATAGAACTGGGGCCAGGTATGGGGCTCATGCCTGTAATCCCAGTAGTTTGGGAAGCCGAGATAGGAGGATCTCTTGAGGCCAGGAATTCGAGACCAGACTGGGAAACCTAGCAAGACTCCATGTCTAGAAAAAAAATTAAAATTGGCCAGGTATGGTGATGTGTCCCTGTGGTCTTCGCTGCTTGAGAGGCTGACCCAGGAGGATCATTTGAACCTGAGAGTGGGAAGTTTCAGTGAACTGACACCACTGCAGTTCACTGTGCGAGACAAAGCTGGACCCCATCTCACAAAACCAATTCATCCTCTGAATTACAACACATAGAAAACTTATATGTGATGAAAACTATTCCAGGTGCTGGGCATATAAAGAATCTATTCCCTGCCATCGCGGAATTTAGAGACCAGGAAGGAAATGAGTAGTTTTATACTGTGTCATGTTGGCTAAACTGAAACCATGTTTCTCGGAAGTTCCTTCCTTTCCTGTATGATTCTGGTGTGGTGTTAACCACACCGAGCACCAGTGTGGGCTTTGGAAGGGGGTGGGGGGGAGGGAAGCGGCAGCTCTGAACGTCAGCGTTGGGTGCCAGGTGCTACTGTCTATCCAGTGACAGATATACTGTCACTGATCTGGGGCTTCAGTTTGTGGGTGACAAGCAGCAGCCCTTGCAACACCAACCTGGTCTCCTTTTTCAGCTCTCCGAGTCCCAGGCCAGACACATGTGTATCTCCACAAAGAAGACTGATGGCTTCTTTTGCATATTTCCTCCATTGGAGGTGATGAGGTTCCAGTCCGTCCTCATGGGTTCCTGCTTGCCCTTGATCTCTTCATTTCACACTTAGGATTCCTTCCTGACCAGCAGTCCTGCTGACCCATGCAGAACTCAGGCTCAACATCATGGGCACAGCAATAGCCCTCCACAGACTTCTCCACCAGCACCCACAGTTGCATAAAGTCTAATCCCTATAATAAGTCTCTTGATATTAATCAGGGTGATTCTACTTCTCTGATCAAATCTGACTGATACAAGAGAGACTGATCAAAGAATCATACAGCCAACTATACAATCACCCACTGTGTTAAGATATTTGAAGGAAGAGTACAAGCTTTGATGAGACAATATCAATACAGTGTCTTAATTTAGATCTGGAACAGGGGTATCAGGGAAGACCCCTCAGAGGGAGTAATATTGTAGCTGAGACCTGAAGTTCAAGTAGACGAGAGCTAGGTCAAGAATAAGACAAGAACAGTCTTGCCTGCCCTGCTGGGGAGGTGAGAGGAGCAGAGCAAGTGGGACCGGGCAGGGGGCGGGAGGCACCCAGGGCAGACAAGGGCCAGGCCCCCAGGGCCCTGTATGCCAGTTCAAGGTCTCGAGGCTTTGATTAAGGGAATATTACAGGAACATATTTCTGTTTTTAAAAGATTATTCCGGTTGCTATATTAAAAACTGATCATTTATGTATTCAAAAATAATTATATGGTCCTTGAGAATTAAGCATTTTCCATAATAGAATTCAAAACTTAGCACTTCTCTGCTTCTTGAAATAGAAATTACAAAACTCACTATATGCAGGAAAGGAAAGACTTGACCTCAGGGTACCCAAAGGCCTCACCGTGGGATGTGTGAGGGTGGTGGCTTAATTGTCACTCTTGATGAATCATCTGTAGTATCAGACACACTTGTCACCTTCACACTGTGGCAAAGCCTGAGACTTTGAAACAATGAAGGAAAACTACAATTTCAACATCATGTCTGCAACAGTGAATTAGAAAGAGAAGACTGTTTGAACCCAGGTTTAAAAACATCGGGGTCCCATTGTGACATAGAGCCCTTCTCATAAGTCACTGAAACTGTCTCTTTCCGTCGCATCTTGAGTTAGCCGCTTGTTGAGACGGTGCCTGCAAAACACCTCTCCTTTTAGCAATGCAGATGTTTTTCGCCCCCTCTGTTATACTCCAGACTTTTTGTTATACATTTTTATTCTTTCTCAGGAAGGAGGTTTGGGGCCATCATTCATTAGTATCAAATTTGAGAACTATTTTTCAAAATGACTCCTTGCTAGTTTAAGCAGCCCCAAACCAACTTGCATGAGAGATAACAACTGTGCTGGTGGCGATGGTGGTGACGATGATGACGACAGTGATGGAATCTGGAAGTGGTTAGAGGAGAAGTCTTAAGAGTGGAAAGGCTTAAAGAAACGCAATTATGGGTTTGCATTGTTTTGTTTTTCCCTGAGGAAAGAAAACTCTAATAATAGGAAGGTCTGAGGAATACTGAAAAATAAAGAGATGAGAAGGAGGTTATTATAATTGATCAGGTGAGTAAAAGGGGTGTGAAGATGGGAAGAGAAAGGAAGGCAGATGCAAGCGCCTTCCAGGAAATGAAGGCAACTTGTGACTCAGAGTCTGACAGAAGTGGCGTGAGAGGGTCACCTCTCAGTGATGGTGATAAGGTTGACACTGATGAGAAATGTTGAGATGGCTTTAATTCTTTAAAAAAAAAATTCTAACTTACTAGTACTAATAAAGAAGGCAGTAACTCCAGGTCTTTTCTGCAAGTTAATAGAAGGATTGAGACTCATTTAAAATGTAACTCATGTAAATGTAATGCAAATTTCTATTTTCTTTAGGCATTCAGATGCAGTCAAACTAATTCAGCCGAGAGACTCTTGAGACCTCAGATATCTGAGGAGGAAAAGAGGGCTTTATTTTCTGAATAGCACAACATAGCGACATAGTCCTCAAGCCAGACTAGAAGGGGCAATTTCATTGGCTTCAACCTTTCTCTTTCCATTAAATTGGTGGCTTTGTTTTAATTAATACAGCGGAAAAATATTTCAGAATGGAGTTATGATAATAACATGATCTCTATCTTTATTTTTTGTATTCACTTGCTCTTAAATATAATTATATCTGAGACAAATAGTATTATAAGAAGATGATCACTTGAGTATTATTCTCTCTATTCGGATTATGTCTTTAGTATTCACTGTAACTCGGTTTCCCCTGAAAGCACATGTTCTGGGGGGAAAGGGAATGAGAGGAAGATGGCATTTTCTGCCAGCCTCTACCTACCTCCACCCAGTCCCTCCCCTATCTACCCCCTCTTGGAACCCTCACTAACCTGCCTGGGCCCTTCGTCGTTGTTCATAAACTTTGTGTGTGGGAGAAAAGATTCCATTATTTATGTGGTTGACAAGGGGAAAATAACAATTATTATCTGTGATGAGAAACTACTGAGACAGGGGAACTGTGAACATTCCATTACTTTACTTCCAATAATAAAAGGTTGAGAAGCTGGGGCCACAAGTTACATTCTCAAACCAAGAAGCACATTCTGCTGTAGTTAGTTTGGACTCAGTCAGGAAGGGACTATGGCTCCAAGTTTGGGGCCCAGGGGCTAGTGGATTGGTCTCTGAAGCACCTGCCCTGATCCCGGAGAGCTCCAAAAAAGGGACATTACAGGCCCTCCCACTGATAGCCATCTGTGTTCTTTTTCTTTGTTTTTCAACTTAAAACAATGATCAGTTTCTTTGTTTTTCAACTTAAAGCAATGATCAGTTTCAGCCTTAATTTTCTTGCAGTGCTCCCACAGATGTTCAAAATCCTCTAAATATTAAAACATCATCAAGTAGTTTCAATTTTCCAATCCCACCTTTCTCCCTTAAACTGATAAACACACGAATCACTACATTGCTTTAAAAACTTCTTTATCTTTGGAAAGACCAGAACTGCAGTAAATGTGGGTAATTCTTAATGAAGAATATCTGAAGATTGAGGGTTTAGTGGGTGCAAAGCTTCAGTCTGGGGTGATGAAACAGCTCTAGAGGTGAATAGTGGATGGTTACGTAACAATGATGCCACTAACTCATACCACACTTAAAAGGCATTAAACTGATGAATTTTTGTCATGGGTATTTTGCCACAATTTTTAAAAGTCCAGCTGTGGTTGCCTTGGTACGGGAGTGTATGTGAAAAGGGCCTGGCATGGCACCATTTTTGCTCTAGTGACAGTCTGTTCTGTAATTATTATATTCACCTGTGTTTTATTTCAGACTATAATTGTGTTATATTTCCAATAAAAAGGTTAATTGAAAAGTTTTATAAAGAAGACTGTCCCAACTGGTGAGAAATATGAGGTCTTGGAAAATCCTTCCTCTGCTTTGGGCCTCATTTTTGATTTTTAATATAAAATACATGAGTTAGTCTAAATGATCTTGGAAGCTTTTCAAGAGCTAACATTCTGTAATTGTATAAAATAACTGTGAATAAAATAAATATGAAAGTCAAAACGCCTAGATATATAACTTATTTAGGCTTTGTTTCCCTTCAGAAAAAAGTGAAAAATCAAAGGAGAAAAAAAACTTTAGAGCAAGAAAATCCATTAACTAATCTGAAGAAGCATAGAGTTTTCTAAAATACAGCACGCATAAGGGCAGGGCATGGTGGCTTGTGCCTATAATCGTAGTACTCTGGGAGGCCAAAGGCCACTTGAACTCAAGAGTTTGAGACCAACCTGAGCAAAAGCAAGACACCTCTCTGTCTCCACCATTTCTGGTCTCTCTACTGAAAACAGAAAAATTAGCTGGGTGTTGTGGCTAGTTCCTGTAGTACCAGATACACAGGAGGCTGAGGCGGGAGGATTGCTTGAGCCCAGGAGTTTGAGGTTGCTGGGAGCTATGATACCACAGCACTATATCCAGGGCAACAGAGTAAGACTCTGTCTCAAAAAAAAAAAAAAAGAAAGAAAGAAAGAAAAAGAAAAATAAAGAAACTAACATAAGTAAAGTTGTCTAAAATATAAAAAAGAGAGGGGAATATTTGTCACTTAATAAAAGGTAGCATGGAAAAGAAAGGTCTGCACGAGGTCACCTGGGCAGAGAAAAAGGAAGCTGGTCTGAGCCATAGTGAAGGGGAAAGGCCTTCCCCTCCAGTGCTACCAGGAATAGGCACTGGGGCTGCACATATTTGTCCTCATGACCCTCAAATGAGGATTTTTAGCTTTGCATCCACCTAAAGCCATGCTCCTCCCCTAAGTCTTTATTCGTCCAAAAAACCTTGATGGGTTTCTATACCTAAGCGATGCCTTTCGTATGATGTTTCCAGTTTCCAAAAACCCTACTCACCCTTTGAAGCCCACCTGAAGTCTTCGCTATCCTAGAAGCCGCAGTGAGTCTCACCCCCAATCTGTGAAAACCACGGGGCACTCCTCTGCTCTGAGTCTCCTCCTCCTCTGTCCCCTCCTATTTATTTCTTCTTGATTCCACAATCTTCTCCCACCTCTGAACTTCCTAGAGCACCCAATGTCCCAGAAGCTCACTCAGAAATATATCATACATTAGGGCTTTCACTAAAACAGGATGGCAAGGTGGCAGGCAGCCCAGTCACTGTCTTTATAAATCACGTTTTACCGGAGCACAGCAACACTTTCATTTACATGTTGTCTATAGCTGCAGTTGTGCCTCAGTGCCAGAGCTGAGTCATTTTGACACAGACCCTGTGGCCACAAAGCTCAAAATATGTATGACCTGGCCCCTTATAGAAAAAGTTCAACAACACTTTCTCGAATGATTAAGATGCTATCATGGCTTTTGCACCATTATCTTCTATGAAGTCTCCGTTTTGTTCCTGCAATGTGAGGACAAGAACCATGTCTCATATGCCTTGATGCCCATTCGTAGCTAATCTCACAACCTCTCACTTTGTAGGTCTCAGCAAACAGTGATGGAGGGGTAGGGAGGGATTGCAAAACTCCCAGTTCTTTTGCTATTGTTGAAATAAAATGGTGAGGTGGAGCAATGCCTTTTCCTAACTTGCCCCTCAGCATGGCTGACTCTCACCTTTCCAGCCCACCACAGTGTCGGGAAAGCTCAGGACTCAGAGGGTTTGGGCTTCACGTTCTGGCTCTACATCTTATCAGCCATGTGGCCTTACACAAGCTCCTCACGGTTTCCAGGATTCACTTCTTTCTTCATCAGATATGATGATACGTACGATAACAATAGTGCTACTTTATCATAGGGTTATTGAGATGATTTTACAATAAAACAGTGTATTTTAAGTATTAGGGATGCTTTCTAGGACATAGTAAATGATGAAAAAATGATTGAAATTTGACGGCCCTATTGTGATTTTACCTTGTCCCCTTCCCTCTTCCTTTCTCTATCTAATCCAAATTCCTTTTAAATAGATATGTCTCCTCTGTATTTCCTGGGTTTCGAATTCTGGAGTTAGAAAGTTGGAGTTCTCTTGGCAGCAAAGGGAGGTGGCAATGTACACATGGATTTCCGTTAACTCGGTTTGTGGCAATTCTCTTGCCATCCACAGAAAAGGAACAAATGTTTTCACCTGGCGATTTATTCTGCAGATCGATACAGTAAATGAGTGGTTATTAAAAAACAGTAGCCTCCTAGGGAATGAGTGAAGTATGGCTGCTTAGAGGATAAATAGCATATTTTGTGCTCAATTCCTTAGAAAATACAGGAACGGCTAAGCTAAAAGAAACAATAAGAGAAAACTTGAAGGCAAATGAAGTCCCCCAAGCCCAGTGCAATGGGAAAAGTCAGGGAGTAGTATTTCACTATAATGGCAGCGTTATTTGAGAAGTTGAGCACTTTCTCAACAATAATCTATCAAGCACCTCTGTGTGCCATGTTTGTTTTAGATGCTGGGCATATGTCAGCAAAAATAACCAGATAAAAATTCTTTCCCCTGTGAATATAATTCTAGTGAGGAGATAGATAGATAGATAGATTGATAGATAGATAGATAGATAGATAGATAGATAGATAGATAGATAGATAGATAGACAGACATAGATAAATTTTATGGAATTAGAAGGTAATAAATGCTATGGAAGAAAAAAAGTAGGATAAGAAGGATCAGAATGAGAAAATAGGATAGGATGTTTGTGTTTTAAAATAGGATGATGAGGGGACATTTGAACAAAGATATGAGCAATCTGGAGGAAAAACGACAAGCAGAGGAAACACACTATGTAAACGTCCCGAGGCTGAAGTAAGTCTGGCTTACACGAGGAGCAGTAAGAGGCCAGTGCCCCCACATCACAAAGTCCCAAAGCTGCAGGTGCTGGCGTGGCTGTGGGGAGAACGGAACACTTTTACGATGCTGGTGGAACTGCAAACTAATACAGCCTCTATGCCAAGAAGTATGGAGAATCCTCAAAGAGCTAAAAGTAGACTTTCCATTTGATCCCACAATCTCATTACTAGGTATCTACCCTGAAGAAATATATCATTTTACCATAACGACATTTGCACTAGAATGTTTATTGGACCTCAATTCATAATCACCAAGACACGGAATCAGGCAAAAATGTGGTATATGTACACCAGGGAGTACCATTCAGCCATAAAATGATGGAGACTTTACATCTTTCGTATTTACCTAGATGGAGTTGAAGCACATTCTTCTCAGTACGTTATCACAAAAGTGGAAAAGCAACACTATCCAATGCATTCAATACGAATCATGAAACCAATAACAGCTACACTCCCATACGAGAGAAAAACACAATTGAATTCAAATGGGGAGGGGAGGCAGATAAAGGACGAGGGGAAGGGTCGAAGGGTGATGGATAAGCGCTCATCTAAGGCGCACAATGTGAGGGTACACAGCACAGCGCTGGGGGGAAGGGCTCGACTACAACTTGAACTTTACCTAGGAAATGCAAACAATGTAACCTAATCATCTGTACCCTCATGTTCATCTGAAACAAATACTACTTGCCATTAAAAAATAAAATAAAATAAAATAAAAGAGGTCAGAGAATAGCCCAGAGAAAATAAAATAAAGTAGCTAACCTATCTCAAGCCCTTACTATTTCCTGAACATTCTACTAAATAATTTAACAAATCTTCTAAACTTTATTACCTATTATCTTCAAAACAGTCATATAATGTAAGCAAAATTATTTTCTCCATTTTAAAGATCAGCAAACTGAGTTAGTAAAAGTCCATTTGCACAAGATAACACAATCAGCTATATCCTGGCAAGGATGAAATTAATCCTTTTGCATTAGTATCTGAACTGAAACAGAGAAAAGAGAAATAAACCTGGATATTTTCCACCTAAAGAACATTTAATAGTTACGTAGGTAGTGGTATTCTTGAAATGGGCATTGCAATTGATGAAAATGGAGAAAACTATGTTTGGGGAATAATTTGTCTTGAAGTTTTATTTTTAATTGACATAATAATTGTACATATTTATGTAGTATGGTGTGATGTTTGGATACATGTATATGTTTTCTAATGATTAAATCATAGAAATTAGCATATTTATTACTCAAACATTTATCATGTAAGTTGATTTTTGCACATGATGAGAGATAACAGTCTAATTTCATTTTTCTGCGTATAGATACCCAGTTTTCCCAAAACCATTTATTGAAGATTCTGTCCTTTCTCCATCTTCTGTTCTTGGCACTTTTGCCAAAAATCAATTGGCTGTAGATGTGTGGATTTATTTCTGGGTGGTGTATTCTGTTCCATTGGTCCACGCGTCTGTTTTCACACCAGTATCATGCTGGTTTTTGTACGATAGCTTTGTAGTATTCCTTGAAGTTGGATAGTGTGATGTCTCTAGCTTTATTCCTTTTGCTCTAGATTATTTTGGCTATTCAGGGTCACTTGTGGTGCCACAGGAATGTTGGTATTTTTTTCTATTTCTGTGAAGAATGGTATTGGTATTTTGATAGGGATTGGCATTGAACCTGTGGGTCACTTTGGGTAGTATGGATATTCTAATGATATTAATTCTTCAAATCCATGAACATGAATGAACATCTTTTGGTTTATTTGCATCTTCTTCAATTTCTTTCTTCCATATTCTTCAATATTTTATGGTTTTCAGTGCAGAAACCACTGCATTTCCTCTGCATGTTTAAATTTATTCCTAAGTATTTTTTGGTAGCTATTGCAAAAGGGATTATTTTCTTGATTTCCTTTTCAGATAGTTCACTATTAGTGCATAAAAATATTACTGATTTTTGTATGTTGATTTTGTACCCTGCAACTTCACTGGATTTTTTTATTTCCTAAGAGTATTTCAGTAGAGTTTTTAGGGTTTTCTGTGTAGAATCATGTCATCTGCAGAAACAGATACATTTTGTTTCTTTCTTTTGCCTAATTGCTCTGGCTAGGACTTCTGATACTATGTTGAATAGAAGTGGCCAGAATAGACCTCCTTGTCTTTTTTCAGATCTTAAAGAAAAAGCTTTCCACTTCTCTCTATTCAGTATATTATCTGAGGGTCTGCCATATATTGCCTCTATTGTGTTGTGTTATGTTTCTTCTATAATTTGTTGAGGGTTTTTATCATGCAGAGATGTTGAATATTATCAAATGCTTTTTCCACATCTATTGAAAACATCATATGATTTCTGTCATTCATTCAGTTAATATGGTTATCATGTTTATTGGTCTGCAATAAACCAATGAAACACCCTTGCTGTCAAATTTATCCTGGGATAAATCCTATTGGAACATGGTGAATGCTCTTTCAATGTGCTGTTGAATTCTGTTTGCTGGTATTTTGTTGAGGATTTTTGCATCTATGTTTACCAGCCTTTAGTTTTCTTTTTTGTTGTTGTTACATACTTGTCTGGTTTGGATGTTAGGGTAATGCTGGCCTTGAAGAATGAGTTTAGAAGTATTCCTTCTTCTTTAATAGTTCTACCTAATTGCCTAATTTTACTCAGTTCTTTGAATAGAATTGGTATTCGTTCCTTTTTAAATGTTTGGTAGAATTCAGCAGTGAGGCCATCAGGTCCTGGGCTTTTCTTTGATGGGAGAACTTTTATTACTGATTCAATGTCGTTACTCATTATTGGTCTGTTCTGATTTTCTGTTTCTGCCTGGCTCAGTCTTAGGGGGTTATTGTGCATCCAGGAGGTTTTCCATTTCTTCTAGGGTATCCAATTTGTCGGTGCATCGTTATACATAATAGTCTCTTATGATCCTTGGTATTTCTATGCTATACGTTGTAATTTATCTTTTTTCGCCTCTGATCTTATTCATTTGGGTCTTCCCTTTTTTTTTCTTAGTCTGGCTAAAAGTTAGTTGACTTTGTTTAATGTCTTTAAAAAGTCTTCATTTCATTGATCTTTTTGTGATTTTTTTTGTGTACATTTCATTTATTTCTCCTCTTATCTGTATTACTCCCTTTTGTCTATTAATTTTGTTTTTGTTTGTTTTTGTAGTTCCCTGAGGTGCATCGTTAGGTTGTTTATTTCAGGTCTTCTTTTTTTGACGTAGGTGATTACTGCTGTAAACCTCCCTCTTAGAACCACTTTTACTGCTTTAGAAGAAAGTTCTGGTTTCGAAAAAATCAAATTTTTTAGATTGATGATATGAATTTAAATGGTAGTAAGCCAGTCTATGGTAGTTGCTTCCTTCAGAAGCTAAAGGTTCAATTACTTTTTTAATCACATGGGAAAACCATAGGCATAGGGGGTAACCAAGCCCATGTCATTATTTGCCAAGTGGAAGCAAAATGGTTCTAAGATCATGGCAGACAAGATGAAGCTGTGGAGATGATATTGCCGATCTCTTCATTGGAAACCACTTCAGGTTTCTTTGCCTTCCTAAAGGGATAAAATTATTCAGAGGTATTCCTAGATAAACATGACTTCACACAGCATCTTCTTCATTCTTTTATGGAAATATTTAAAAAATACAAAATTGGAAAAATGCTTTCATAAAGCCTCAGCACTCATCACCCAGCTATAACACATGGCAAATCTTGTTTCCTCTATACCTCATTTTTTTTTTTTTTTTTTTAGTCTCACTATGTCCCCCACAGCAGAGTGTCTTGGAGTCACAGCTCACAGCAACCTCAAACTCTTGGGCCCAAGCAATTTTCTTGCTTCAGCCTCACAAGTAGCTGGGACTACAGGCACACACTACAATGCCCGGTTATTTTTTTGTTGTTGCAGTTGTCATTGTTGCTTAGCAGGCCTGGGCCAGGTTCGAACCCGCCTGCCTTGGTATATGTGGCTGGTCCACCGAGCTACAGGAGCCAAGCCTATACCTCATTTTCTTAATACCCTTCCACACAATTTTGAAGCAAATTTAAGCATATCATTTTATCTGTAAATACACGATTTCTTCTTAAATTTAGAGTCATCATCTAAACAGGTAATAAATTGATGTTTAAAAAAGTGCTGGAAGTCTCTTCTGTGTTTTAATGTGCTTGCTGGTTCCCTTAACTCACCATAACTTCAAATTTTAGCCCAAGAAAGACAAGCGTTTCAACAATGCCCAGCTATCAATTTACTAGAGAAAGTCTCGAGATTGAAGGACCACTATCCTGTGTAGTGGACACATCTAATTATTTTTGCCTACCTGAAACCTGAATCCATATTTCTCCCTTTGGAGACTTCTTCTTGAGATTTCATGAAAGACAGAATCTTCTTCCCACTGAAGGAGCGAAAGGAGCTTTCCCAGCTCCCTTGTATGTAGGGCCATGGCCATAATTGAGGTCTAGCTACCACCAAGACACACCTGCCGCAGATTTTAAAAGGGAACTGGGTGACCCCAAGAAGTAGGATCAGAAAAGACCCGCTGCGGAGGCAGTGGCTCTGGCAGCCTTGCCCACTTCCCAGGTGTGGGGTGGGAGAAACAGAAAGGACGCCTAGGGGCAGGAAGCAGCAGTGGCGCTTCAGGGTCAGTGTATGGGCTGCTGCTGAGTGCCCAGCAGTGAAATCAGCATGGGACCAGAGTGCTGACACATGATGACTGGGCACTGCCTGAGTAGTTTATGGGCAGGATTGTCAGCTCTCCCGGCCAATATCCTGTGATCACATTCTTTTCAATATAATATGTAAGTTTCTGGTTTTTCTATCAAAAAACCTGACTGATACACCTGGACTTTATGTGAAATTTTAAATAATCATCTCAAAAGCACCCTAAAACATAACATGTATTAAAGAATACAAAGGGGAGGCCAAAAATTACTCAGAGATCACCAATAAAAAGCTGGAACAAATACATGTACATCACAGAAGCAATTTAATTAGTTTAAGGGTCCTTTTAAAGATGCAGTAAAGTTTTTCCCACTGCATTCCATGTGAATTTCTCAGTCCAAAGAATTATTGATGTATAAGGGTGTTCATCAAATATTGCCTATAGCAGTGTAAAGAAATGGGGGAAAAACTCACTTTGAATTGCCACTGATTAGATCCGGCCACATTAAGACCAAACCTATGCTATAGCGTCTGTCCTCCCCACACCTCACCAAAGTTAAAGATGAAAATTCATACACAGCATTAGAAAAATGTCCATCACACAATGTGAAGTTAAAAAAAAATCATCAGCTGGTTGTGGTGGTTCGAGACTGTAATCCCAGGAGGGATGTTGGAGGCCAGGAAGTTAAGATTGACCTGGGCAACACAGGGAGACCCTGTCTCTATAAAAAATAAAAATAAAAATTAGGCAGGCATGGTGGTGTACGCCTGCAGTCCCAGCTGCTCAGGAGGGTTAGGCAGGAGGGTTGTTTGAGCACAGGAGTTTGAAGTGCAGTCAGCTATGATCATGCCACTGCATTCCAGCATGTCTGACAGTGAGACTCTGTCTCTAAAAAATAAAAATAAATAGAAATAAATTTAGAAATCTTAAAATTCAAACTAGAAAAAAGGGTGGCCTGAAGGGTGGTAGCCCATTTCTGCAAGCTGTGTGTTTGTGAATTTATGTGTAAATGTAAGCACAGCAGAACTTACTGGTGACTCTCAATGGGTGGTAAGAATAGGAGGTAATTTTTTACTTGTTTTTCAAAAGCTGTGTGTTTTAGTTTCCTAGTGATGTTGTAAAAGTTGCCACCAATGTTGTGGCTTAAAACCTCTCAAATTCTCTTGTGATTCTGACCTTGGAAGTCTCATATTATTCTTACTGAAATAAAGGTGTCACCAGGGATGTTTCTCTGAGAAGTTGCAGGGAGACTCTGCTTCTATGCTTTTTCCAGCCTCTGGAGATCACCTGGGTCATGACCCTCTATTCCACCCTTGAAGTGCATCACTATGACCTCTGCCTCCATCACCATTTCTCCTTTTCTGACTTTGACCTTCTCACCTGTCTATGTCAAGAACCCTGTGATCACACTGGGCACAACTGAATAATCTAGAATAATCTCTCCATCTCATGACCCACAATTTAATCATATTTGCAAAGTCCCTTTTGCCGTGAAAGGTAACACACCAACGAGTTCCAGACATTAGGACATGGCCATCTTTGGGTGCCCATCATTCTGCTGACCACACTATCTAAAACCAATTTAATATTATTAATAATTAATTTTTTTCTACTAGAAGCTCTTGCTTTCAAGAGTTTGCTTACAGTGTAATTGTAAAATTGCCACAGAGGTTCATCTAGAGTGCAAGCTTCAAGCCAAGTACATTAAATGATTAGTTTTTGTTGCTTTATTTTTAAGCAAAACAATGTTTATTTCAAACCGAAGATAATTTTGGGAGTAAGTGAACTTATAGTTTTCCATACTGCCTTTCTTTCTTTTCACTGCCTTGGCTTTTTCTACTATAGTTACATTTTTGACAAAATTTTGTTCACTACAATTGTGGTTACTGTTGAACCCCTTTTCTCACTTGCGAAAGCTAGATTCTTTGCTAAGTGTAACTGAATATATGCCATCAAAGCCCATTAAAAATAAATAACACTGTAGTTCTCAGCTACCCAGGAGGCTAAGGCAGGAGGATCACCTGAGCCCAGGAGTTTGAGGTTGCTGTGAGCTATAATGGCAACACTGCACTCCATACAAAGGTAATAATTTTCAATGGCAATTCATCAAATTTTAATATTTGCATTAAATATACATGTCTCTCATTGCCTTTAAAACTTGACACAAATGATAGATAAAAGAATGATTTCTAGTTCAAAATCATCCTGTGTTTGAAAATGTCCTGATCAATGTATTTTTTAATTAACTATGAATATTAATCTCTACGAAGGAAATTTGTTCTCCATTATAGAAAGATCCTCAGATTTTCTTGTTACAGTATGAAATAATATCAAATCTATGTCTCCTGATTTATAAAATACTTGACAGAAAAATACTCACTGATGATAACCTACAAAGACAGAGACGTTTCCTTGGAAGACGAATGAGAGTAACAGGCCTGGGAAATTACCCAGGCAAAAAGAAAAGACAACATAGCATTTGTTTGTCAACCGCCTTAAAAACAAATGACAGCAGCAATTTCTCTTATTCCTTTACTAGCCTGACGTGAATTCGTGCTCATTAGAGGGTTGAGTGTGCAATGCCTTGCAGGTGCTCTTTTGTAATATGGGGATATTAATTAAGTCTTTGTATGGTCTCCAGTCACTAATTACTATCTAGCTCCACGGCTTCATATCTCAGAGTCTGTGTATGACTGTTCTCCCTGCTTAGCCAGCCCCCTTTGCTTGGCAGTTTTGCATCTGCTTTCACCTTGTGTGTGTTTCTAGCCATTTCCTTGCTGCTGATTGTTTTGCAGCCTTTACAGAACCTCAGCTGCATTATGGGTATCATTTTGACTCTATTGAAATTCTGTTGCAAAATTCCCACCCCACCTCCTCCCACCGCCTACTATTTTCATGTTGTTCCCAATGACATCTTGCCAACATTCCAGTTTCCTAGGAAACTTTACAAAGATACTTTTCTGAACTACATAATCTTGGCAGAAATAATCAGAATGTTAGTGGATGACTCTGCTTATCTTAGGAAGAAATACAGGAAATGGTTTATCCACAGGAAAGAATGTAATTGTGCAAAAGTTTTCCAATCAGAACATTTTTCTTTCTTGGTAGAGCAGTTAGAGAGACGGTCAGATATATAGAGAGGTAAAATTCCTCGAAGATTATTTCTCCATAGTTCAGGCTATCCCTGTGTGCTCTGGGCAGCCGACCATGTGAAATTATTTTAGGGCTCCGAAGAGCGACTGGGCCCCAAATATTTCTGACTCGAGTTTAGAAGGAATGTTCCTTCAGGTCTTTCTGGTAAAGAAGCAGTTTTAGGATTAGTAGGACATCTAATGGGACTAGCTAAACCCATTACCATTCACAGTTACCCCATAGTGAGTGGATCCTAAAGAAATGATAGGCTACTTTTTAACGGAAAGGACCTATTAGGAGAAGTGGTAGAGAAAAGTCCAGAAAATGCCTGAGGAGCAGCACAGTGCAAATAGATATTTGGTAGTTCAAAGTTTATCAAAGCAAAAGGCAGGTAAGAAAGTTTTAATGAATGTTGCACAGTTTTTCATATAAATATATTTATTCATCATTATTTTTTTTTTTTTTGAGCTGGAGTCTCACTATGTTGCCCTCAGTAGAGTGCTGCGTTGTCACGGCTCACGGCAACCTCAGACTCTTGGGCTTAAGTCTTGGGCTCTTGCCTCAGTCTCCTGAGTAGCTGGGACTACAGGCGCTCACCACAACACCTGGCTATTTTTCTTTCTTTTTATTTTTTTTTGGTTGCAGTTGTCGTTGTTTAGCAGGCCCGAGCTGGGCTCGAACCTGCCAGCTTCAGTGTATGTGGCCAGCACCCTACTCACTGAGCTGTGGTTGCTGAGCCTATTCATCATGATCTTATAAAGGTTTTATTAAATATCTGCTTATAGTTTAATTAAATTATCCAGTTTCAGTTACGTAAAGCAGTAGTTTTTCACAATGTTCTTTAAAAGTTGCACCATTTGGCAGTGTGCAAAACAGAAAACAGCTCTTCTGATGGAAGAGGGTCAGACTAGAGGAAGATTGTTCCCCACAGCACCTGGCTTCCCTTTGAGCCCCGACAATCCCTGAGACAGCTTTCAGATTAAGGGCTATTCAAGTAACAAACATCCTTTGAAATGATTCAATTTATTCAATAGATTCATTATTGGAAATGCCATTTGGGGAAGAAAAAATCACTCTTTGTTAAAGGTTGCAAATGAGAAATTGCTGATACCCCCACTTCACTAATTTATTCACTCATTTTTCCTTTAACAAATATTTATACCCTACTCTATGACAGACCCTTGACATGCTCTGAGGATATGAAGGTGACCAACTAGACACAGTCCCTGCCATGTGGCATTTACATTCTAATTAAGAGTCAGCTATGTGTGACCATATGCACTCTGTGGTCATAGGCCCAAGGTATTGTTCCTGTGTCCAACCACAGTTTGCTCAAAGCATATTTTTCCATAGATGATATTCTTGGACGTGTCTTCTGACAACTTGCTTACTCTGTAAAAAGTTCAAACCATTATCTATCTTTGTAGGGACTCAATTGACAACCTCGAGTGCAATCTGTTAAAAGATTACCAAAGCATGACCCAGTTTCAAAAGACATTATTCTTCTGGATCAAAATGTTCATAATTAAAAGGAGTTTTCCATTCATCCTACTTAATGTTTCTCAATCCCTTCTATTTATGAAGTTCTTGGGAATATTTAAAATTCATTCTCTGAACAAACTCAAATAATCTCAATAGATCATTTCTCTTAAGCCTTTCTCTTCTGTTGCCAATAGAACATAGGAAAAGAGAAACCCAGGTTCCCATGTGCTGCGCCCCCAGGAAGCTGTGGCAGGGAGGCACTGTCTGTCCTCGTAGCTACTGTGTGTCCTGCCCAGGCTCTTCCTAGTTGCCAGAGACAGTATTTTATATCACACCATTCCTTCTCTCCATGTACATCTTTTCTTTTATAAATGTTCCTAAATTTTACTTTGAGAAATATAAAATAAAGTATAAAATCTTATCTTGTGGTGAGACAGAGCTGGAACATCCATGGCATAATAACGTCATGTAAACAACACTAGTTTATAACTGGTTATTCCTCATTGATTTGATGTTCAAGACATTGTGAGGAAGGCATCGTAACACATCCCACCTAACAGATGACCAAAGGGAGCTTCGGGGATGTGAAGCAAGTAGACAGAAGTCACACGGTCAGGAAAGTTGGGGCCTACACTCAAAAGCTGGATTCCTGACACTGTAAACGGAATCAAATCGATACCCCCTGACTGTGTTTCTGGACATTTGAGACCTTGCCAGGCTTTGGGCCTCCATTTTTCCCACTTTTACACTCTCAGAAAGCTCATCAGAAAGAAACTGTAATCTTGGTTCTCTGCAGAGGGAGACAGGGTGACGAGAGGAATCGGAATCGCTCCCTAAGAAAGAGTGAAGGCAGCGTGGGCAGGGAAGACACCTGCCCTGCCCCTCCCGGCCCCGCGGGGACCGGCCCCACTCCAGCCCTTCCTTCCTTCGTCCCTCCAGCACACCCAGCTCTTTCCCGTCTGGGGGCCTTCCCGTTCTGTGTCCTCCACCTGACCGACGGCCCCTTCTCCCGGCTGCTGTCCCCAGTCCCCCTACGGCATTCCCGATGCCAGCTCTTCAGGAGGCCCACTCCGGCGCGCTCTCCCTGGCTACTCTAGTCCCGCACGTCCCCGTTATTGTGCAAACTGTTACCAACGTCCGTCTCCAGAACTCTCTTCATCTCACGAAACTGGAACTCTGTGCCCAGCGGACAGTGAGCCCCCACGGTCCCTCCTCCCAGTCCCCTGCACCCACCCTTCCTCTCTGTCTTTATCAATTGACCAGTCCAGCTAGCGTAGAGAAGTGGAATCCTGGAACATTTGTCTCCTTGTCTTTTTGTGCCTGGCTGATTTCACTCAGGGTAAGCGAGGGTAACGTCCTCAGGTTCCTCATCTTGTAGCACGAGTCCGAACGCCCTTCCTTTCCAGGGCTGAACAGTATTCATTGCCTGTACATTTAGTTTCTCCATTCATCCTTCAGTGCAAACACAGGCTGCTTCCCTCTTTGACTGTTATGAATAGTAGAGAGAGGGTGCTGAAATTGGTGGGCATCACGAGCCTTCTAAACTAAAATGTGTCCAGAGGGAAGAGCAATCATCCAAGCCCTGGGCTCTGCCAATGCCCACAGGCATCAGGAAGGGAAAGAGCATTTGTTGAAGACAGAGGAACAATCTTTGCCATCACTAACAAAGGAAATTTTGGCATAAGCACAATGGTGATATTTCTTCATTAAGAACCTATAACTTCATTCTGAATCACATGAGACTTCATTGTCAGTACTTCCAGTAATTTATTTCCTCGGAAACCAAATGCTCCTCTAGAAAATTGACCTGTAAAAATTGATCACTCTAAAAGACAATTTCTCCCACTGCTTGCCAGTGAGGAAGAAGCAAGGAGCACGTGTTCCCTCCCCAAACAGCATTTTAATATGATCCTCTGACCAGGCACTGCCATATTTCCTTTACTGCCTTCAGTGCTCCTTTTCTTCTTCGATATATCTTAAAATACATAATACCTTTCTATTCCAACTTAGCTATTCTTTCTTTTCTATTTTTTAACTCACAGAGGAACACTGATAGTGACTCCTGTTTTCTAAACCGAAACCAATAATTGCCTTACCTTCTGCATTTTTCTTCCTAAATCTTCAATTAAGTTTTTGCTGGTTTGCCCATAAAAGCTAGTTGCAGGTTTCTCTTAGGCACACTGTCTGCAGTGACTTGTTTATATCTTAGAATAAAACTCTGGGTTTTCAAACATCTTTCTCCTCTGCTCTCCCATTTCCTTCAGCCCCTAATATTCAATATGGCCTTTGGAAAAACAGGCGAGTCTCTCAGGAGACAGCTTCAAATCAGGAAAGAAGTGATCTTTTGCCCCGAAAGAATAATGAAAATCGTGGTTCTTTTGCTGTTTTAAATGAAACTTCACCCTTGACTTTCAATCTGGGGCTCACCAAGTCTCAATGCTGTATTGTTCTTTGAGGGAGAACAAGAAAGTGACTTTAAATCCTATAAGCTCATAGACACCTATTAGGCTGCAATCTCAAGTTTCAGAATCTACAAACCTATAAATATAAGTTCATGACATACTGAGAAAAGAACAATGGGGAGGAAAGAGCGCAATTATTCTCAAGAAAATATAGCAAGGGGAGGAAGTTTTAAAACTATTTAAGGTTTCATATGTGTCTATAGCGGCTGATTTCTCTTCATCCTGCATTTACTGACTATCCTGTGCTAGGTGCTCTGCTTGCTTCTGGGGGAATGTAGAGAGAAATAAGTTTTTACAGACTATAGGTATTAGAGAAAATGAACCTGATCCTTTCACAGAGAAAAGTAAATATGACACCATTGGTGTTAGAAAGTCTCAAAGGGATAGATCTGTCCACAGGGATGGGGATTAGAAGGGAAATCTAGGCCAGAAAACTGATCTAATGGAAGAAGTATGTGAAGAAGGTACACAGCCTTGTGTGAAATTCAGAACGCAGGCGAGGTCGTAGTTAGTTAGGAATGCAGGGCTGGAACGTCACACTTCTGCAGAAGTTCATTCTACCCAATTCTATCCACGAAATTCTTGGCTTTGCTGATTGACAATTTCTCCTTTGTTAGGGTAGGGAAAACCGTGAGGAAAACAGCTATGCTGGTTGTGCTTCTGGCCAACATGAAAGGCTGGCCAAGGGTACGGAAGAGACAGGGGTCATGAGGGAAATGACATACTGATAAGGAAGGAGGAGGAATTTTGAGTGGCTGGATAGTTCTTTGGACATGGAGGAAGTGGCTTGTAGGATATCCCAAAGAAACATAGGTGTGATTTATTGTCTGAGACTAAGACGGAATGTGACTGAAGAGATATTGGAGGTTCTACAAAGCAAAATGTTGAACAAGGTCATCAGAAACCATCTCAAGTAGAAAGAAAATGAGGAGGTAACACAGAGATCAAGGCAGACAGGTAGGTGCTATGAGCTCTGATTTTGAAAGGCTAACTTGAAAAAGATGTTAGCCAGACCTCTAGAAAAGGGCACCTAAAAAAGTGACAAAACCTTGGAAAAACTACAAGAATCAGCCTACGTTCTGATGGAGTAAGATACCAGTTTGATAGTCACTGTAGTGTTCCTCCTGTCCCAGTTGCTTCATTGTAGCCCTTCCTGAATAGCAAGCTGGACACAGGCACCTGTTATCTCAACAGAAGGTTGTCACACTTAACCAGAAGAAAAGTTAGTCCGTTCTGGAGCCTACTTTGTTTTCTAGCTTTGTCAAGATGAGAGATCCCTCCAGACACCACATAATGGTTGCCATATTTCCCCAAGAAATTCCTGTGTGTAGTGGGGGCAAATCGGGGATACATGAGGAGTGGTCTTCTGGACTGCACGCCCATTCCCACCTCTCCCCATGACACACAAACTCCAACACACGAGAACACAGGCATTTTCAAGTGACTGCTACAAGGAATGGAGGGGTTTGACACCATTTACTAAGAGCCCTGGAGACACACAGTGGGCTGTGGTGACATCACCATCTATTACAACTCATTTTAGGTAGTTTCAAAGAGCAGGTCCCTTGCTCTGCTTTATTAAACCCCAAATCAGCATCAATTTTAGACAAAGGAATTTCTCATGGAAATATGGTAATCATATGGTCTCTTCTATTTCTGCAATATATAGATTTTTACCTTCTGGAAAAAGGCTTCACAGATCTTACTGTGATCTACTAAAAAATCACAGTCAATATCACAAATCGTTATTTCTATTTACTTCTCTTAAGAAACAAATCCTCATCCTATTAATTGCACGATAGTTTTTCTAGACTATTTTTCAAAGAATGAAATATAATTGGCTTAAAACATTGATCCTTCTTTATACAAAAGACAGAACTTACAATAATGGTACTTGGGTTGGACTTATACTGATTTGCACAGTCACTGTGAAAGAGAATTACTTGATGGATGAATGACAAGGTGAAAGAACTGTAATATACAAACAAAATAAGGCTGATGGGAATAGACCATATTGCAGACAACAGAATCAAACTATTAGAATGTCTCAGTTGCTTGGTAAAGTGAAATAAAAACTGAGAAAAAAACACATAAATTGACACACAAAGGCTAAAAGAAAAATTAGTTTTTTTTAAATGTCATTAGAAAAATACCTTAAAAACAAATCTCATGAAAAATGTTGGGAGTTTATGTTGGCTTAGAACATCAACAGATTAAAGGTATGAATAAATTTCATGTGGGGTAGGAGGTGGTCAATGTATTTTAAAGCTGCATTAATAGCATACTGATGTTCATATCTAGGGCAATACTTGTCTGGAACTACTGGCCTCAAGCAATCCTCCCTCCTTAGCCTCCCTTAAAGTGCTGGGTTTATAGGCCGGAGCCATTACAGCCAGCCAGGCAGCACTTATCTTTATTGGGTTTTGTCCTGATTACAACTCATCTGGGTGTTGAATTTTATTCTCAGTACTGCAATTCAATGTTGACAAGCAAGTAAGATCGCAAGGAACTAATTTAGTCAATTTTTATCTACCCAGAACCATTTTTACAAGGAAACATATTATAGCTCTTCTCCATTCCATATGATCCCAGGGAATTATTTGTCCCAACTTTAGCCTCCTGTGCAGAGTGATCCCCAGTGATAGAATTTGACTTACTGATATTAAAGGTTCAAGAGTTTTTCATCTTCGTTATCATAGCCTGTCGATATAGGCCTAGGGCTGCCAGTCACCAATTTTCTGGCTGTAAGGAGCCTGTTTCCAGTAGAGGAGAGTGAAGTCAGCATGCCAAGAGTAGCAGAGACAGTGGTGTGGTGGGGCCTGCTCATACTGGATTTTGAGAGCCAACTAGTAAGTTTTCAAAAAATTGAGTGAATCAATCATTAAAAATAGCCAATCAGAAAAAGATTGTGTTTTCTGCTCTCTTCAGTGCCTCGTTCCTTGATAGAAAGTTAAAACCAGGTAAGAGGATTACTCACCTGACCTTTAGTACCTGTGAAGGTGGTGCTTTTGTGGAGAGTTGATGAATTTGGTATTCATGTGCAGGGATGATCACCGGAAGTTTCTATTTGGTCATCTTGCTCCACCTACCCCACTCTGATCTAACATGATTTATTATTTTATTGATTTTCTAGACCAGGGGTCAGTAAATTTTTTCTGCAAAGGACCAGATAATAAAAATTTGCAGGCTAGGTAGTCTCTGTCAGAACTACTTAAATGTGCCATTGCAGTACAAAAGCAGTTATAGAACACAAATGAGTGTGGCTGTGTTCCAATAAAACTTTATTTACAAAAAAACAGACTGTAAACCAGATCAGAGCCATTTTGCTAATCCCTTAGCTAAATTGAAAGAAGTAATGGGGAAAATATTAATAACGCAAATTAAACTTAAAAGTGTATCATGTCTAAAAATGCTACATAAACAGCACAAAAAAAGAGAAAATATTTTCTAATATTCAATAATAATGTATTATCTGATTCAGCAAAGGATTTAGTCTTTGCAGACCAGGCATAGTGGCTCATGCTTGTAATCCTAACACTCTGGAAGACTGAGGTGGGTGGATGGCTGGAGCTCAATTCAAGACCAGTCTGAGCAAGAGTGAGACCCCGCCTTTACTAAAAATAGATAAACTATCTGGGTGTGATGTCACCACCTGTAGTCCCAGCTACTGGGAAGGCTGAGGCAGAAAGATGGTTCAAGCCCATGACTTTGAGTTTGCTGTGAGCTGTGACACTGTGGCACTCTACCTAAGGTGATAAAGTG
The DNA here is from genome assembly GCA_963574655.1 of Perodicticus potto. Lineage (NCBI taxonomy): Eukaryota > Metazoa > Chordata > Mammalia > Primates > Lorisidae > Perodicticus > Perodicticus potto. The sequence goes on along the minus strand of CAUYRH010041515.1, from coordinate 55,317 downwards.
AGATTCTGTCTCATTAAAAAAAAAAAAAAAAAGTTAGTCTTCACAAAAAAATTTGAAGTTCCCACACACATCTTTATTGTTTCACTCTCATCTTTTTTGTCTGTCTTAGTCTGCTTGGGCTCCCTTAAGAAAATACCATAGACTGTGTGGCATAACCACAAAAATTTATTTCTCACAATTTCAAATGGTAAAAGTTCAAGATCAAGGTGTTGAAAGGTAAATTTTATTCTCAGGTGTCTTTTCTTGGCTTGTAGGAAGACTCCATCAAGCTTAAATGTGCTCTTCTTTGTGTTCAAGAATTCTTTCTCCCTGTTTTCCTTCTTATTAGGCCTCTAGTCCTATCAGATTAGGGCCCCACCCTTATTATCTCATTTAACTTTAACTATCACCTTATTACCCTATGTCCAAATATAGTCACTTTAAAAGTTAAGGCTTCAGCATATAAATTTTGAGAGAGCACAATTCAATCTATAGAATTGTGTTTCTTTCTTTCTTTTTTATTTCTGATTAAAATAAAGGCACAAAAGATTAGGTACATTATTTATGTTTGTTGGGTAAAGTCCAAGTTGTACTTTGGACTAGATAAGTCCTTCATTTAGGAGGTGTGCCATACACCCCTACCTACATTGTGCCTGACAGGTGAGAGGTTAACTAAACCTCCTCCCTCTCTACTTGAATTTACTTGTGTTTTTCTTTCACATGAGCATGTAGTTGTTCATCTACTGGTTTAATATTAGTATTGAGTACATTGGATTCCTGCTTTTCCATTTTTGTGATACTCAACTTAGGAGATTGTGTGTGTGTGTTTTGAATAAAGACTGTTGCCCAGGTGGGAGTGCAATGGCATGATCATAGCTCACTGTAGCCTCTAATTCCTTGGATCAAGCAATCTTTCCACTTCAGCTTCTGAGTAGCTGGGACTACAGGCACAGGATTTCACTATGTTTTCTAGGCTGGTCTCAAACTCCTGGCCTCAAGCAATCCTCCCACCTTGGCCTCCCAAAGTGCTGGGATTATAGGTGTGAGCCACCATGCCTGATCAACATTGTCTTTCTTGTAAATGAAAATATCAACTAACATTTAAGTCAGAACTACACTGGTTTCTCAATAGCAACCATATATGGTTCCAGATACAAGAAGTCTGACAAAAATTAACAAAAGTATTCTATGAAAATAAATCAGCCATACTGAATTTATATAAAGAGTGTTACATTTTATTATTAGCAAATTGTGCTATACATCCTTTGTATTATTAGAAAAATCTATAATAAGCTTATGTACATAAGTACATATGTACATTTTCCCCTGGAGACCTAGTTATTAAACACCGACAAACCCAATACCAGGTCGAGACAGTGAGAGATGGTGAAAGATGAGTATTGGGGCCCTTGGACCCAGAAGTGTTTGTAACTGCCAGAGTCCCTCTCGCCCCCCCCCCATGCTTTCCAGTTTCATGAGCCAGAATACTCTTTTCCTGGTAGTTGCTTCAGGCTGTTTTTTTGTTTTTTTTTTTTGAGACAGAGCCTCAAGCTGTCACCCTGGATAGAGTGCTGTGGCATCACAGCTCACAATTCCTGGGCTCAAGCAAGTCTCTTGCCTCTGCCTCCCAAGTAGCTGGGACTACAGGCGCCCGCCACAACACCCGGCCATTTTTTTGGTTGCAGCCATCATTGTTGTTTGGCGGGCCCGGGCTGGATTTGAACCCGCCAGCTCAGGTGTACGTGGCTGGCGCCTTAGCCCCCTGAGCCACAGGCGCCAAGCCAAGGCTGATTTTTATTGGATTTCTGTCACTTGTCTCCAAGGATCTTGACTTACTACTATATATCCTAGACAAGTTCAGGGAGCCAATTTTTTTCTTAAGTACTGAGAAAGAAGTTTTTGAAGTCTGAACATCCAGCCCCCACCTTAAAAATCAGATCAAATTTCAAGTAGATGGCATTAACAAGCTCTATTCTGAAACTCTGGTTTTGCATGGCTCGCTCTCTGCTTCTCTTACTGGCCTGATGTCTCACTTCTGCGACATTGTTCACCCAGTTCTGCAAATGAGTCTCTTCTGATTCTTTTTCTTTGTAACAGCTTTCTTTCTTTCTCTCTTTTTCTTTTCTTTTTTTTAATTAAATCATAGCTGTGTACATTAATGCAATCATGGGGTACAATGTGCTGGTTTTGTATAGAATTTAAAATGTTTTCATCAAACTGTTTAACATAGCCTTCACATCATTTTCTTAGTTATTGTGTTAAGACATTTATATTCTACACCTAGTAAATTTCACGTGTACCCTTGTAAGATGCACTGTAGGTGTGGTCCCACCCTCCACCCCTCTTCTCCCTTCCTCTCCCCTTCCTTGCCCCTTGCCCCTTCTTCTTGAGCTATAATTGGGTTATAACTTTGGTAAGAAAGCTATAAATTGGTTTCATAGTAAGACTGAGTACATTGGATACTTTTTCTTCCATTCTTGAGATACTTTGCTAAGAAGAATATGTTCCAGCTCCATCCATGTAAACATGTAAGAGGTAAAGTCTCCATCTTCTGGTTCTTGCACCTCATTGACTTGTCTGGCACCAGTGCCCTTAGGACTGGCCCTGCCATTTACTCACCAGATGCTCCAGGGTGTGGCATTTGCACCCTGAGGGCAGCTGCTGGAGGGCTGTCTTCCCTGTGCTTCCAGCTGCCGTTTAGCCCCCTGAAGCCTGTCTGTTCTGACTTCCCATCCCAGTGTTCCCGTGGGGCTCCACTCTGCTGGCCCTGTATGATGTGAATTGCTATTCTCAGCAGCTTGGCTAATTTGTAATGCAGTTCACTGGATGCAGGGTTCCTCCTTCCCAGAGTCAGCAGCTCAGTAGGGCCCACCCAGCTGCCCCTGACCCCCAGAGGGAGACTTCACTGAAGAGCAGTCTCCTCCCAGGTCCCTGCTTCAGTCAGTCAAGCCACAAATCCTGTCTCAAAACTGCAACACCTGGTGTCACCTTGTGCAGAAAACAAAATCAAGTGCTGCACGTTAGAAGCTGTTTATGTCTCAAGAATGAAAGAAAAAGTATTCAATGTACTCAGCCCTACTATGAAGCTAATTTATAGCTTTCATATGAAGTATAACCCAATTATAGCACAAAGGAACTTGCTAACGAAGACAAGAGGTAGACAAGGTTCTCCTCTTGTGGACCTTTTCCCTATGTGGAAAGGGGCAAGAGAGGGGAGGGGAGGGGGGAGTATGGGTGGAGGGAGGGTAATTGGTGCGGTCACACCTACAGTGCATCTCAGAAGGGTACAGGTGAAACTTACTGAATGCAGAATACAAATGTCTTCATGCAATAACTAAGAAAATGCCATGAAGGCTATGTTAGCCAGTTTGATGAAAATATTTCAGATTGTATATGAAACCAGCACATTGTACCCCATAATTGCATTAATGTACACAGCTATGATTTAGTAAAAAAATAAAAAAGAAACTGTTTATGTGACTGCTTTTCAACTTAGGGATTCTACTTGAATACTGAGGAGCATAATCTTCCTGTGAAAATGAACTTTCTAATTTTCTCTAAATTTGCCATTAAAAACAAATTAATTTTAGGTAAGGAGTTGACTTGTTCTTAGGAAATTCTGCAAATTAAAGCTAAAGATGGTCTCCAGTTGCCTATTTGAAACTTCTTTTTCTTTTCCTCTACCCATCCCTTCACCTTCACCTGTTCTTTTGAAATGTGAAAACCAGTAAAAGCAAGGGGGTAAAGAGAACCATTAATCTAAAAAGTCAAACAAACAACAACAAGCTCAGTTCCCAAGTCCACAAGAGGAGAACCTTGTCTACCTCTTGTCTTCAGTAGCAAGTTCCTTTGTACAGTGAGTGAAGAAATCGCCCACATCCCCTTAAATTACAGTGCACGCGATCTGAGTGAAGAGCACGCTTACAACTTGGACTCAATCTGTAAAAACAAAGTATGCAAACAAAACATGTGTGCCCCCTAATATTCTGAAATAAAAAAATAAATTGCATCTTGCTTTTTACTTTAATGAAATTTATGTGAACACATGTATTATTACATTGAAGCCATTATAATTTTTCACCTTCAGAAAGCTTGAACTGATGAGTACAGAAGATTTGCTCCATTTTGCTTAAGAGAAAGCAAGAGATGAAACAAAAGAGGACTTTTGTTAACAACCTTAGCCTGTGTGGAAGTTTTTCGGATGCTACAGGAAAAAAAAAAATGGATTTAAAGAGAGATACTAAAGGGAGAAAGAATCTTCAACAGATAAGACCCATTTAAGATACATGAATATAATAATATAATTATGACAAGAGTTGCTCTACAAATCATATTAAGGCTTCCAGTGGGTATTTCCCTGCAGTAATGGGATTTCTAGTAACTGTTCTCTGAAGCTGCTGTGCTCAACCATCTTTGTGCTGCCACATACTCGATGGAAGATATTTAAATATGTGACATTCTACAGCTGTGCTCACATTTCAATGAATCGGAAACAATTTTTGTGTGTACGGACATAAAGCACTGCAATTATTTGTAATGGTCAGAGCTATTAAATGTGGATCAGTGATGGATAGACAGCCAGTTATGTGTAATTCCTGATGCATTAGCGATAATGGCACAACTTTTTCTCCCACTCAAGAAAGCATTATGGATTTTTGATGATTATAGTTACATTATGGGTGTAAATTTGAATTTGCTCAAATGTATTTTTTTAAGTAAAATATGTGCAAGCATGAGAACTTTAGCTCCTGCTAGTTATACATTACCGTGACACACCTGGTAAGTGGTTGAGAGTCACAGCCTGGGGACGTGGATCATCAAATAACAAGATGGGAAGAAAAGAGAAAAACAAGAAAAGCCATTTCATAGGAAATGGAAATCAGTGGGGAAACAATGGGGGGTGAAAAAAGAAGTGGAAAAGAAGAATTTGGAAGGCGATGTGAAGGGAAAACAAGGGAAGCAAAGTGAGTTTGTCCTTTATCCAGAGAGTCATAAGTCTGGATACAGGATGAGAAGATGGTCTGGGCTGGGGCCAGCACGTCTCAGAACTTCTTGTGAATATGACAAGTGACAAGAGAAGATACACATCTGGCAGCCAGTCTCAGTGCTTTCCTCAACCTACTGAAAAAGGGGCAGGCTTCCCCACTTTAGTATCAAAGACACTCATTCACATTAAACTTCTACTCTTCTAAAAATTCCCCTCTCGAAGCATGACATCTAATTTGAAAGATTTTCACATCAAAACTTTTAACATAGTATAATATTAAGTGATTTGGTAGAAATTATAACATTAGAATGGGGGTAAATGTCAGAATACTGGCAGGAACCGGCTTACATACTCAAAGGGGTAATTAGAGAGAGTTTAATAAAGGGACTATTTACAGAGGTGGGAGCAGAGTCAAGAGCAAAAACAAAGGAGGCTGCCCTGGGATCAGGAGCACTTGGCAGCAATCACCATCCAGGAGCCAGAGGGGACCAAGGGAGGAGACTTGAGCCAGTCGCTGAGCAGAGCTGCAGAGCTCTGGGAGGGAGGGTGGTGCCTGGTGGGAGCTGTGGCTGAGGGCAGGGGAAGGCAATCCCAGCCAAGTCCTCCCGGGCAGGGAGGATGCAGGGGGTGGTGGAAAGAGTCAGCAGGGTACTGGGAATGCCAGTCAGAAGCTGGAGCAAAGGGACCCTGACTGAAGAAGTCCTTGGAGGTCAGCCTTCCTAGGCCCAGAGCAGGACAGAAGACAGAGGGTGGATCTAAAGGGGCAGATGGAGAATAACTTGCCCAGAATTTCTTTTCTTTTGAATTTCAGATTAATATGAGGGTACAAAGGATTAGGTTGCAAAGTTTGTGTTTATCAGGTAAGGCTCCTGCTATAGTGGCGCCCTCACCCAGGAGGTATGCCATACATCCTTCCACTGTGCCTATTAGGTGAGAGCACATCAATTCCCTTCCTTTGTCCTCTCTGCCCATCCCCCCACTTGAATTAAATTAAGTTTTTCTTTTATTTATTTATTTATTTTGCAGTTTTTGGTCAGAGCTGGGTTTGAATCCATCATCTCTGGCATATGGGGCCAGTGCTATACTCCTTTGAGCCACAGGTGCTGCCCTAAATTAAGTTTTTCTTTTGTGTGGGCTACTATTAGTTTGTCTACTGGCTGCATATTAGTATTGAGTACACTAGATACTTGCTTTTCCATTCTTGTGATACTTACTAAAAATAATGTTCTTCAACTCTATCCAGGTTAATACAAAAGATGTAGAGTCTTCCTCTTTAAGTTGTGCAGAATTCCTACACAGCTTTCCCGTCCTCTGCCCACCTCTTCATCGCTCTATACAGTCAATGACAGTGTAAGTGGACAAGAGGAATTGGCCAGCTTATTCTTCCTGGATTTTTCAAAGCTCTCCAATTGGATTTGGGAAACATTCCTCTACTGAGGGGGAAAAACTCACACTCAAAGCAAAGATATTGGTAGGTTCAAGAGGCAACTGGGGTATTCTAAATCAAAATTTGGTGCCTTGTTACTGCAGCATAAAAGGGGTCTAGACATATGGGTATGAATAGAATTTGGCTCCTGCCAACACAGCCATTGAAATCACCAAGTTGCTCATAGCTACTTCCACTTCACTTAATTGCACAAGGCTCCATGATCTGCAGGGCTCAAGAGAAGAGATGTACTTACAACTTGGACAGGGCTTTCTTTGTTCATCAAGTTTAAAAAGGTTTAGAATAAAGATTTTTATTCTTCTAATGAAGTTCAAAATGTCAAAGAATAATGCAGCTGGAAGTTAACAAACCCCAGTAGAGTTTAATTTGATATAAGTACACAATAATTTTATTCTGATAACCTAAGCAATCCATACAGAAGCCTCAGTTAGGTGCCTGGGTGCAGCAATTTTACTTCTTCAAGACTTATTCAAATATGAATAGGAAACACTACTTCATTACGCAAATATAAACGAGCCATTTACTAAAGAATTTCTCATATCCTTCATATTTTAACATGAGGAATTTACACAAAGGGGCTAATGAGTGCAGCCTTCTCAAACTTCCTTGGCCATGGAACCCTAGTGTCACATATCATCTCATAAGACTAATGTTTCATGGAATAAATGTTTGAAATACTGTCTTCAGCTCCTTTTTTAAAATAAAGGAGTACAATGCATTTTATCAAGTCTGGCAAAATTAGTGGAGAAATTAGGTTTTTAAAAATGCCTACAGGCTATTGGAAGCTTCTCTCAGTATAGAGTTGGAAGGATTAAATTTATTTTTGGTTTGACCACTTACTGGCTGAGTGACATTAAGCAAATCATCATAACATTTACTGAGACTCAAGTATCCCTATATCTAAGAGAGGAATAATAAGCCATATCTCTATAGGAAATTAAGAAGGCTTTGAAAAAAGCTTATCAATCACAAAACATTAAATATACATCTACCACATGATGTAAGCTTTCCACTCCTAGGTACATATTCAAAGAAAGAAAGAAAGGCACATGTCATACAAGAATGTTCATAGCAGCTATATTTGTAAGAGGCAAAAAGTGGACATTAACTCAGATGTCCATCAATAAGTGAATGGATAAACAAATATTGGTTTATCCATAAAATGGAATATTACTCAGCAATGAAAAGGAAGGAACTATTTTTACACATAACAACATGGAATCGATCTCAAAAACGTTGTGCCTCGTGAAATAGGTCAGACAAAAAATTATACATACTATATGATTTCATTTACTAAGTGAGTATGATTTGTAATAATCTAACAAATGCAATGTAATCTAGAGTAACAGAGAAAGGATCCATGGTTGTCTGGGGAGTAAGAGAAAGGGGGCCACAGGAAGTAGCGTGAGGGAAGAATTACAAACAGGCATAAGAGAACTTCTGGGAGTTTTCTTGATAGATATGTGTTCGCTGTCTTGATTGCTGTGATGACTTCATGGACATATGCATATGCCAAAATTTTGCAAATTTTTACACTTTAAGCACATGCAGTATGTGAGAGTTTTGGTTCCTCCATATCCTCCTCAACACTTGATATGGTTGATCTTTTTCACTGTGGCCCCTTTAATAGATGTGTAGTGATATCTCATTGTGGTTTGGATTTACATTTTCATAATGATTAAGGATGTTAAGCATCTTTTCACGTGCTTATTTGCCATGCATAGAAGTGTCTGTTTTGTTTAAATCATTAACTCCTTTTGAATGTGGTTTTTCTTTCTCTTATTGTTGAATTTGCAGCGTTTTTATACAGTAGAACCTCCCTAGTTGACCACCTCCCTACATTGACCACCTCCTTAAATTGACCTAATTTTCACAGACTGGACATGCTCTACATGTACGTATCAGTACAGGAGGCCCAGTTCCATATGTTGACCAGTTTGTTACAGTCCTTTGGGCAGCCGGCTTACAGAGGTTCTACCGTATAATCTTTTTTTTTTTTTTTTTTTTCTGAGACAGGGTCCTACTCCGTCACCCAGGTTAGAGTTCAGTGATGTGATCACAGCTCACTGTAACCACCACTCCTGGGCACAAGTGGTCCTCCCACATCACCCTTCAGCATAGCAAGGACTAGAACTACAGGTGAACACCACTATGCCTGGCTAATTTTTTTTTTTTTTTTGGTATTATTTGTTGTAGAGACAGGAGTCTTGCTATATTGCCTAGATTGGTCTCAAACTCCTGACTTCAAGCAATCCTTCCCCACTGGCCTCCCAAAATGCTGGGATTATAAGCATGAGCCACTGCATCTGGCCTAGATATTCCTGATAAAAGTTATTTAACAGATACATGATTTGCAAATACTTTCTCCCAATAGATGCTTTTGGTATTATGTACAAGAAATGTTTACCTAACCTAAGGCCATAAAAATTGCATTCTATATTTTCTTCTAGAAGTTTTACAATTTTAGATTTTACACATAGTTTGAGTTAATTTTTGCATTTAGTACAAGGTGCTGGTCAGCGTCCATTTTGCACACAGATGTTTGGTTTTTCCATTGAAAGGTTGTGTTTTCACCTAGGAATGGGCATTAAATTATATTAGCAATCAATTTCTCATTTATATTTGCTACTGTTTCAGGACTCTCATTTCTATTCAATTGGTCTATTTGTCTATCTTTATTCCAATGCCACACTGTCTTATTGTGGCTTTATACATTTTGAAATGAGGTACTGTTTTATGTCCCTAATTTTGTTCTTCATTTCAAAATTGTTTTAACCAGCAGTGGCTTTTTGTTTCATTGTTTTAGTGGTTTCTTTAGGATGCATAATGAACATCTTTAAATTACTCAGTCTACACGCAGGCATTATTATATCACCTCATGTATAACACAAGCACCTTTCAATAGTACACTTCCGCTTCTCTCCTCCAGGCTTTTGAGCTATTGTTTTTGATGTCTTTTACTTTTATGTATATGGTATACCCAACCCTATGTTGCTGTCAGTTTTATTTAACCACTCAATTATCTTTAAGTAGATTTGAATAATAGGATGAAAGAAACTCACGTAATTACCATTCCTGGTATCTTTAATTCCTTTTTGTAGATCCACATTTTCATCTGGAATTATCTCTTTCTGCCTACAGAACTTTAATATTTTTTGCAGAGTGTCCTGCTGGTAATGAATTCTCTTCAGTGTTTGTGTCTAAGTCTCTTTTTCTTTTTTCTCTTTTTCATTTTTTAAAAAACATTTTTGCTGGGTACAGAATTCTAGTTATTTTTTTCTTTCAGTATTTTAAAGATGTTACCCCATTGTCTTCTTGCTTGCCTTGTTTCCAAAGAGAAAACTATTGTTTTCTTCATTCCTTTAGTACATAACATGCCTCCCCATCCCCCTTGATTTAAAACTTTTCTCTTTATCAGTGGTTCTGGGCAATTTGACTATAATGCACCTTGGTGTAGATTTCTCTTCTGTTTGGGGTTCATTGAGTTTTTTTGAACTACGGTTTATAGTTTTCATCAAATTTGGAAAAATTTTGGACATGATTTCTTCAACTATTTCTTCTTTCTTACCTCTGTTTCTCCTCTCCTTCAAAACTCCAGCTACACCTACCACTTGAAGTCCCACAACTCACTGGTGCTCTGTTCATTTTTTAATTTTTATTTTATTTTATTTATTTATTTATTTTTGACACAGAGTCTCACTTTGTCACCCTTGGTACAGTGCTGTGGCATCATAGCTCACAGCAACCTCAAACTCTTGGCTTTAAGCGATCCTCTTGCCTCAGCCTCCTGAGTACCTGGGACTACAGGTGTCCTCCACAACACCTGGCTATTTTTAAAGATGGGTCTCACTCTTTCTCAGGCTGGTCTCTAACTCCTGAGCTCAAGCAATTAACCCACCTCAACCTCCCAGCTATTCTTTTTTTTTTTTTTTTTTTGAGACAGAGTCTCATTCTGTCACCCTCGGTAGAGTGCTATGGTGTCCAGCTCACAGCAACCTCAAACTCTTGGGCAAGTGATTCTCTTGCCTCATTCAGCCTCTCAAGTAGCTGGGACTACAGGCACTGGCCACAATGCCTGGGAATTTTTGATGTCATTGTTATTTAGTAAGCCCCGGGCTGGGTTTGAACCCACCAGCCCCAGTATATGTGGCTGGCACCCTAGCCGCTGAGCTACAGGTGCGGAGCCATCCAGCTGTTGATTTTTTAACCTGAGTCATTATACTGTTCAGGCCTAGAGGTCTGATTTTGGTCTCTTTTAGTATTTCCTCTGTCTCTACTTGAATTTTTGAACATATTGAATACTAATGCTCTTGTCTAATAACTCTAACTCCTGTGTCAGTTGAGTCCATTTTGTTAGCTGAGTTTTTTTTTTTTTTTTTGTAGAGACAGAGTCTCATGTTATCACCCTCGGTAGAATGCGGTGGCATCACACAACAGCAACCTCCAACTCCTCGGCTTAGCGATTCTCTTGCCTCAGCCTCCCAAGTAACTGGGACTCCAGGCGCCCACCACAATGCCCAGCTACTTTTTTATTGCAGTTTGGCCGGGGCCGGATTTGGACCCACCACCCTTGGTATATGGCATCAGCGCCCTACCCGCTGAGCCACAGGCACCTCCCAGATGAGTACATTTTGGTTGATTTTTCTCCTCTTCATGTTTCCTTGCATGCCTGATGCAATCATAAGGCTCACCTCATTTGTTTCCCATCTTTTAGGGAAACTATCTCCTGTTTTATGATTTCAGTGTCTTCATCCATCAGCTTTCACTTAATAGCTGTCATTGATGTTCATGTCCTATAGCCATCTTAATATAATAATAATATAAATTCATTTAAGTCATATTAAATTTCCTCATTGTTTCTGCACTTTTTGAAATTATTTTATAAAGAACTATACTACTGGGTAGCAAATTATAAGATAATAATATAAGATAATTATAAGATAATAATTATAAGATAATTTGCTACCCAGTAATACAGGTCAAAGAAAAAAGGCAAAATAAATGCTCTCTTCCTAGTGTTTTTCAGTTTTTAGAATAATTAACTGTTTTACTAGTAGCCTCTGAAGTAACCAGTAATTTCTTTTAAAAATTAGATTTTCTATTATTGTGAGCTCATAGATTTTAAGGTATTTGATGAGTTTTGATATATTCAAGCCAAAGAGAGTCCCTTGAACAACTGGTTTCTATGCCCTTTGACATGACCTCAATAGTTCCCTTTGACAGCTTCTTTCTTTTCTGAAAAAACACAATATTCCATGTTCATCCTGACCTGACTCAGATATACAATGAACTATTTATCTAAGTAGCCTTATCCTTTTTTAATAGAAAATAGTATTTAGAGACCATAATCTGGTTGCTAGGGCTGCTTATGCCTCCTGGGTTGTCATTGCTTCTAAGCTCATTCAGGAGAGAGCTTGGACATACGTATTTATAGGAAGAAAAAATAAATCATGAATTTATGACTTAAGTTTAAGATTATTAAGTTTTACTTAACATTTTCTTCTTTTATATTTTATGACTTTCACACTGGAAAAAAATTTTGGTTTCTAGTAAGAAAATTAATTATTTGCTCATATACATGAAGGTGTGTGTATGTATATAATAGTTTTAAGGTAATAACAAACTTATTTCTACTAGGAAAAAGAATCCTTAATCTTCATTTTTTCATCTGTATGATATGTTCCAGCAGGAATTTATAGTCAAAATATATTTTAAAGTCATTTGAAAAATTTTTCTTTATACTGGTATGGCAGCTAAATGCTACACATCTGATAAGTTTACTTTTGTGGTTGCTCTTTTTATATTTAACTTTTAAATTGTATGAAATATTAACTTTTAAATTATGTAAATATGTGAACTTTCTTTTTTTTTTGGCAGTTTTTGGTTGGGGCTGGGCTTGAACCTGTCACTTCTGGTATATAGGGCCAGCGCCCTACTCCTTTGAGCCACAGGCACTGCCCAATTATGTGAACTATTTACATAGTTCCAAAGTGGCATTGTGCCGGTAAATATTTATAAATAAAAGACCTAATTTGCCAGTTTCCTTGGTGTAAATATTTTTATTGTGACTGATTTCATCTATCAATGTTATGTTTTTACATGCACAATTTGGAAGATGCACAGTTCTATGCCATTATATTGCATTGTTTAGATGTAATATGTAGTACATGTATAATAAATCATCTCAGTAGCATAGATAATAGGAAATATAATAAAAATAATTGAAATGTGATGAATTTTAAATATTTATTGTCCTTGTTTTAAATATCTTATTTAATATTAAATTTACATAATTTAATTTGTAATAACTGTTTCATAACTGGCTCACAAAATTCCTGAAAATTTTACAATTGGCTCTTGCTACCTGGCATAACTTGGCTTTAACACACTTCTGTGTTCCAAAGTAAAAGCCACAGAACAAAGTATATTCAGAAAAGGATTGCTTTCATACTTTTCTGCTCTGGGGCCTCTGTTCTTACACTGGGATAGGAGATCATTGTTTTTGTTAGATTTTTATCTCCTCCTTCCATTGTTTACTTTTGAAAGTATAAGCAGATACATTTATATATTTCCTTACCCAAAAAGTATCACACAATAAATGCTGTTTTGCTCCGTGTTTAGCTTAGAACTTTGATTCCAGTTCAATGGCAACTTTCCTAGGAGAAATAAAGACATGCATGTTCAATTATTACCATCTTCACACTTTAGCAACAATTACTTTGAGCTAGGAAGTGTCTAAGTAGTAATGGAAAGGTTCTATGGAGGAGAGAGGAGAATCCAGGAATCTGGGAGCTTTGAAGACAAACTTCACACTTCTACCAGCGTCAGAGTACTGAGGAGATGGGCTCTGGCAACCTGTTGAGGTGGCAAAGGTGCATGGATGAACACCAAAGTGCTATCTGAGCACACCCCTATAAATCCAGCTACTTTCCTTGCTATAAAATAGCTGACTGTCAGCGTGGGTAATAGAAGTTTTAATGTTTTAGTTAAATTTTTCAGCTGACTTAGATGTGACAGGGCTATGCTTATCACTCTTGTGAAAGTCATTTCTACAATATTTGCACAATATACTCTATGAGATGGAAATCTCTTATCAATTTGCTATTTGTCTCTGATAACTTTACACAGAAAGGAAAAGACTGAGCTTGGAATTCACATTGAAAGTCATGAGGTTTTTAACACATCTCTTTATTCCTACCACAAGCGTATCCCATCTGGCATTCACTTTAATAGATAATGAGAGCTTTTCAATGTTATTAGTGATTTTTAGCGCTGAAAACATATTTGCATGACACTCAGAGAGATGAAAAAGACTATTGATGATATTTGTTGGTTTTAGTTGATGAAACTGCTGCTTTTATTCTATTCTCCATGTAATTATTTCTGGTTATTTTTAAGGTTTTCTATGGAGTCTAAGGGAAAGTATGTAAAAAAAAAAAATATGAGCAACTGGTAAAAACAGACTTGTGTAATGTCTTCAAAGAATGTTTCCATTAGCCCAGCTGAGCTTAAGTTAGTGATCTGAAGGCGTGTGGAGTCTTTATGTGAAGTCAGCAGGGGAAGAAGTGAATTCAAAGTGAATTCATTGCATTGCAGTGAGAGGCCAGCATTTTCTATCTTGTAGAGAGAAGTATCCTCAGAAAAAGACTATGGCAGATGACCAGGACAACCCTTTATGTCCTCACACAGCCCTCCATCTTCTATAATGAATGAACAGTTACCTGGGATTTGGGTATAAAAGAGGTGGAATGGAATTTATATACTGCACTAAAGGCAGCTTTACAAACCTGCATTTAAAGGACTTTAAGAATTGTGACCTGCTGTGAAGATTGCCACTCTAGTCTAATTGGTTGACCATTAACATTCTACTGTACTTAAATTGATAACAAGATATGAAAGAATGGGCCCAAGCCCAAATTTGTCTCTGGTTGCTGCTATGTTCCATAATATGGTTGTTCTGAGTTAGTCCAGTGATTTAAGTTAACCACTGATTGTGGTTATAATCTAGCAGCATAGTGCCAAAGGCACAGGATTTGAGTAACCAAGAGTAATGAAGAGTCACCAGACTCTTTTCAGTAACTTTCTTCTTTTCTAAGATGCATTTAGAACCAGACAATCCAAGTATGAACAGAGACTCTCTAGTAGAGACCAACAACTTCTAAAAGGAATAACCAAGCAAGTTAGCTTACTGACACGTCAGAGACTTTAGAATAAATGAAATTTACACAAAATAATTGGCATAAGGGGTGGAGCAAGTTGGCAGACCAGAAGGATCATTCAGCTGAGCTCTCCTAGAACAACTGGGGAAAAAGAGAGAACCCAGCCAGACCTGGCATTGGGACCTTACTCAGGATCATACCTCAGGGAGCACAGCAAGGAGATGGTGAACTGGCAGTATATGATCCAGAGCAGTGGAAATGTGATGAAGTGATTGAGACCAGCTGGTATCAGCTGGCTCCCCACAGAGGTCTTGATGGGAGGAAACCTTTCTAGAATTTCCAATTGTTGGGGGAAGCTGCACATTGAGTGGATAGCATGGAAGAGTGGGTGAACTTGAACAGTGTACAGCAACCAGACTTGAATACCAGTGGAGTAGACTTGCCATAGATTTGGTGGCTGGTGAGGCAGCCATAGTGAGAAGGTCTCGGTAGCCAAGGTGCTACCATTGTGGGAAGGTCATGAGAAAGGTCTTAGAAGGAGCCTAAATCATGACCATCTTAATCTTATCTGCTGGAATCAGAACTCCACTCTTGGAACAGGCTGAGGGACTCCTGCACCCCATGGAAACTGGAATAAGAGGGCACTGTGAGACCTGAAGGACTCTGGAGAGCTTTAAAATCCCAACCCAGACAGGGTCTGAATGCTGAGAAAACAATCAGGTGATCACCAAAGGCAACTAAGTTTGGATTAAGGACCATAGAGGTTGCTGGCTGTGCTCTCTGTCTCCGAAAAAAGCCACAGTGCCACCGGGTGTCCTGATGGCATATTACAACATACTGTCGTTAAGAGCAAGGACTTCTGTTTGAAACAAAGGAGGTAGTAAGAAGTAAAAAGAAGGACAAGGAGGTGAACAAAAAGAAAGAACATATGAGGAGAAACCAACAGGAAAATTTGGGTAACATGAAAAACTAGAGCAACTCCCTCAAGGGACAACGAGGCAGCTACTGCAGAAAATTCCACCTATAAAGAATTAATGCATTTGACAGAAAGGGAATTTATTTATTTATTTATTTTTATTGTTGGGGATTTGGGGTGCAGAGACAGAAAAGGAATTTAAAATATGGATGATAAAGACAATAAGAGGAATGGATGAGAAAATGGAAAGACAGAACCAAAAGTCAGATGAGAGATATGTAGGATATAGAAAGGATGTGGTGGAGCTTAAGGAAATGAAGGAGACAATCAGGGAATGTATAGATGCAGTAGAAAGTATCAAAAATAGGTTAGACCATGGAGAAGAAAGAATCTCACAACTAGAGGATAAAGTTTTCAATTTAACCCAGGTAGTCAAAGAGGCAAAAAAGAAGAAAGAGAAAGAACAGCAGGTTCTTAGAGAACTACAAGACTCCATGAAGCATTCAAAACATATGAATAATAGGGATTCCTGAAGGAGAAGACTGTCCCAAAGGAATAGATACCCTACTGGAGACTATCATAAATGAAAACTTCCCAAGTTTCACTAAAGACCCCAACACACTTCTTTCAGATAGATATCAAATCCCAGGTCATCTCAACTCAAACAAAACCTCCCCAAGACACATTATAATGAACCTTTCCAAAGTCAAGATGAAAGAAAAAATTCTGCAAACAGCCAGGAGTAAGCATAAACTGACCTACAGAGGCACAGTCATTAGGATGACAGCAGACTTTTCAAGGAAAACTTTCCAAGCTAGAAAATCATGGTCATCCACCATCTACATTCTTAAACAAAACAATTTTCAGCCCAAAATTCTGTATTCTGCCAAACTAAGCTTTAAAATTGATAGAGAAATCAAATATTTTACAGATATACAAACACTGAGTGAATTTGCCACAAGAAGACCAGCTCTACATGAAATACTTAAGACATATTCTCAACACTGACCATTAAAATGTACCACTAGCAAAGTAAACACCCAGAAGCTAGGGGTCAAAACTTAGCTTCCACAATGTGCAAAGGATAAAACTACACAATAGACTTTCAAAAAATAAGATAACTAGATCTCCACCACACCTATCAATTCTCTCAATGAATGTCAATGGACTGATTTACCACTGAAAAGGCACAGGCTGGCTGTTAGATAAAAAAGCACAATCCATCCATATGCTATCTCCAGGAGACACACTGAGCTTTGGAGGACAAATCAAGACTCATGGTTAAGTGATGGAAAACAGTTTTTTAAGAAAATGGAAATTAGAAGTAAAAAGGGGTTGCAGTCTTTCTTTCAGATACAAGTGGATTTAAAGCAACTAACCTTAAGAAAGACAAAGATGGACACTTTATACTGGTCAAAGGAACAATACAACAAGAAGGTATTTCAATTTTAAATATTTACACACCCAACTTAAATGCTCCCAGATTTATGAAAGAGACCTTGATGGGTCTAAGCAATATGATATCCCATAACACAATAACAGCCATCGACTTTAACACCCCTCTGATAGAATTGGACAGATCCTCTAAATCAGGGTTCTCAACCTTCCGAATGCTGTGACCCTTTAATACAGTTCCTCATGTTGTGGTGACCCCCTCAAATCATAAAATTATTTTTGTTGCTACTTCATAACTGTAATTTTGCTACTGTTATAAATCATAATGTAAATATCTGATATGCAGGATGTATTTAGGTGACCCCTGTGAAAGAGTTGTTTGACCCCCAAAGGGGTCATGACCCACAGGTTGAGAATTGCTGCTCTAAAGAGAAACTTAAAAAAGATACAAAGGACTTAAATGTGACCCTAGCACAAATGGGATTAATACACATATACAGGGTGGCACCTGTGGCTCAAAGGAGCAGGGCGCTGGTCCCATATGCCAGAGGTGGTGGGTTCAAACCCAGCCCCGGCCAAAAACTGCAAAAAAAAAAAATACAGAACACATCATCACATCATCCCAAAGCTAAACAATATACATTTTTCTCATCAGCCCATGGTACCTATTCCAAAATCAACCACATCCTAGAATACAAATCAAGCCTCAACATAATTAAAAGTATAGAAATTATACCTTGCATCTTCTCCAACCATGAGGCAATAAAGGTGGAACTCAACTCTAACAAAAAAGTTAATCCCCACACAAACACTTGGAAATGAAACAACCTTATGCTGAATGATAGTTGGGTTCAGGGAGACATAAAAGAAGAAATTGTTAAATTCCTCAAGCATAACAACAATGAAGACACAAGTTACCAAAACCTGTGGGATATGGCAAAAGCAGTCTTAAGAGGAAAATTTATTGCATTAGACACCTATATTCAATAAACAGAAAGAGAGTATATCAACTTATTCATGAACGATCTTATAGAATTGAAAAAGGAAGAACAATCTAATCCCAAACCCAGCAGAAGAAAAGTAAAAACAAAAATTAAATCAGAGATTAACGAAATCAAAAACAGATGAATCATTCAGAAAATTAATGAAACAAAAAGTTATTGTTTTGAAAAAATAAATAAAATCTATAAACCTTTGGCCAGATTACTAAAAAACAGACAAGTAAAATCTCTAATAACCTTAATCAAAAACAATAAAGGAGAAATAACAACAGATGCCACAGAGATACAAGAGATCATCTCTGAGTTCTACAAGAAACTCTATGCTCAGAAATTTGACAATGTGAAGGAAATGGATCAATCCCTGGAATCACATCCTTTCCCTAGACTTAACCAAGAAGAACTAGATCTCTTGAACAGACCAATTTCAAGAACTGAGATTGAAGAAACAGTAGGAAAATCTTCCAACAAAAAAATGTCCTGGTCTGGATGGCTTTACACCAGAATTCTATCAATCCTTCAAGAGCCTATACCCATACTGCAGAAATTATTCCAAAAAATTGAGAAAGAAGGAATCTTCCGTAACATGTTCTATGAAGCAAAGATCACCCTAATACCAAAACCAGGAAAAGACCCAACTAAAAAGGAGAACTTCAGACCAATTTTACTAATGAATACAGATGCAAAAATTCTTAACAAAATTCTAGCAATAGATTACAGTTACACATTAAAAAAAATCATTCATCACAATCATGTAGGTTTCATCCCAGCGATGCAAGCCTGGTTTAACATATGCAAGTCCATAAACCTAATTCACCACGTCAAGAGAAGCAAAAACAAAGATCATATCCTCTCAATAAATGCAAAAAAAGCATCCAATAAAATTTAGCATCCTTTTCCAATTAGAACACAAGAGTATAGGCATAGGTGGCACATTTCTGAATCTGATTGAAGCCAACCATGACAAATCAACAGCTAATATTGTACAGAATGGAGTAAAACTGAAAGCTTTCCCACTTAGAACTGGAACCAGACTTGGCTTACCTCTATCACCACTACTATTCAGCAGAGTGCTGGAAGTTGTGGCTAATACAAGCAGGCAAGAGAAAGAAATAAAGGGCTCCAAATGTGGGCAGGAGAGGTCAAACTGTCACACTTTGCTGATGTTATGCTATTATACTCAGAGAATCCCAAAGACTCAACCACAAGACTCCCAGAAGTGATCAAAACATACACCAATGTCTTAGGATATAAAATCAATGCCCACAAATCAATAGCCTTTGTTTATGCCAATAAAAGCCAAGATAAGAAGCTAATCAAGGACACAATTCCCTTCACCATAGCTACAAAAGAAACAAAATACCTAGGAATATACATAACAAAAGAGGTGAAGGACCTCTACAAAGAAAATTATGAAACCCTAAGAAAAGAAATAGCTGAAGTTATTAAATGGGAGAACTCATACTCATGGCTGGCAAGAATTAACATTGTCAAAATGTCTATACTACCCAAAGCAATTTACAGATTCAATGCAATCCCCATTAAAATCATCATACTTACAAGATTTGGAAAAAATAATTCTTTGTTATGTATGGAATCAGAAGAAACCCTGTATAGCCAGGGCAATTTTTAGAAATAAAAACAAATTGGGGGGTATCACCATATCAGACTTTTGGCTATACTACAAAGCCATAGTGATCGGAACAGCATGTTATTGGCACAAAAATAGAAACACTGACATTTGGAACGAATAGAAAACCAGGAGTTGAAACTAACCTCCTACAGCCACCTGATCTTTGATAAACCAAACAAGAACATACACTGGGGGAAAGAATTCTTATTCAGTAAATGGTGCTGAGAGAACTAGATAACCACATGTAAAAGACTAAAATTGGACCTGCACCTCTCACTACTTACAAAAATTGATTCCAGGTGGATAAAAGATTTAAATCTAAGGCACAAAACAATCAAAATCCTTGAAAAAAGTGTGGGGAAAACAGTTGAAGATATTGTCCTGGGGAAAGATTTTTGAAGACTTCCACAGCAATTGCAACAACAACAAAAATAAACAAATGGGACTTAATTAAACTGAAAAGCTGCTGCACAGCTAAGGAGACAACAGCCAAAGCAAACAGACAACCTTCAGAATGGGAAAAGATATTTGCATTTTATGAATTAGACAAAAACTTAATAACTAGGATCTATAGAGAACTCAAATTAACCAATAAAACAAGACCCAACAATCCCACATATCACTGGGCAAGAGAAATGACTAGAACCTTCTCTAAAGAAGACAGACAAGGGTGGCTCCTGTGGCTCAAAAGAGTAGGGCGCCGGCTCCCTATACCAGAGATGGTGGGTTCAAACCCAGCCTGGCCAAAAACTGCAAAAAAAAAAGAAGACAGACAGACAGACAAATGGCTAACATATGAAAAAATGCTCACCATACCTAATTATCACAGAAATGCAAATTTAAACTATCCTGAGATATCACCTATCCCCAGTGAAAATGGCCCACATTACAAAGTCTCAAAACTGTAGATGCTGGCATGGATGTGGAGAGAAGGGAACACTTTTACACTGCTGGTGGGACTGCAAACTAATACAACCTTTTTGGAAAGAAGTATGGAGAATCCTCAAAGAACTCAAATTAGACGTTTCATTTGATTCTGCAATCCCATTACTGGGGCATCTACCCAGAAGAAAAAAAATCATTTTATCATAAGGACAGTTGCACTAGAGTGTTTACTGCAGCTCAATTTACAATCGCTAAAATGTGGAAACAGTCTAAATGCCCACCAACCCAGGAATGAATTAACAATCTGTGGTATATGTATACCATGGAATACTATTCAGCCAGTAAAAAACATGGATACTTTACACCTCTTGTATTAATCAGGATGCATGTAGACCTTATTCTTCTTAGTAAAACATCACAAGACTGGAGAAGCAAGAACACAATGTACTCAATTCTAATATGAAGTCAGTAGATGAGCTAATATACGGGAAGTGAGAGGAGATTGAGCAAGTGGGGAGAGGAGAGGAGGGAGGGGGATGGGGATCACTGTGTTTGGCACACCTCTGGAGGTGGGACACAATTATAAGAGGGACTTTATCTAACAAATGGTATCAGTGTAACCTAATTCTTTGTGCCCTCAATGAATATCAAGCAATAAAAAAATAAATAAATACATAAAATAATAAAAAAATATAAAATTAAAAAACAAACAAACGAAAAAAGAACTGGCATCTTATAATCTGGTGTAAAGGCAGGAAGTCAAGTCCTATCATGTCCACATACTCTGTGTGTCCTTGGACAAATTGCTACGGGGACATCACTCTCTTATCTATTTCATAGGACTCTTACAATAAAGAAAATGTGTGTGGAAGAGAAACTCTTTAAACTGTTAATTAGCCTAAAGCCAGAAAGACCCTCATTAACATCATGACCTGAATTTAAAAGAAGGGGAAGCAGCATTTTGACTATTACTCTTTTCCAGCCAACGTGTTCTGTTGAGTCCAACAACTCTGGTGCTCTTGGCTCAGTCTTGCCCCCCAAATACAAAGAATCAGATTTAAGCCTGTGAAATAGTTAACTGGGTCCAGCCTTCCTTCCAGGAGGTCATTAATCCCATATGTGGGGAGAATCTTCAGAAAAAGGCCCTTTTGAACATTTGTTGACTTTCCGCATGGGCTCACTATT
Source organism: Perodicticus potto (assembly GCA_963574655.1). Taxonomy (NCBI): domain Eukaryota; kingdom Metazoa; phylum Chordata; class Mammalia; order Primates; family Lorisidae; genus Perodicticus; species Perodicticus potto. The sequence continues at coordinate 33,733 of CAUYRH010041515.1, read as the reverse complement.
AAGTCTTCAATACAAATACTGTGGAGCAGGTCACACATTCCTTTAAATCCTTTCAGCTTCAGAACACATCTAACGTGGTATTTTCTCCGACAGCATCACAGAGTCACCAGCGTGTGCTCTACTGTATCTCAGCACCTCCTAGCACAACCAGGTCCTCTTTTCCACAGCCGTCCTCAGTAAGCTTCCTTTCATAGACAGCTTAAGTCTGTCTCTCCAGAACTCCTAAGTTCCCTCTAAATGTGATGATTAATTTTTTATCTAATGAATTTAAAAATAACTTCTGCCTCTGGGTGTATGGTAAGCTAGAGAAGCCCAAACCATGTAGCTCCAAAATAGTCAGAATTTCTGGATCCAATAAAGCAAATCTCTTTCAAGACAGGTATAAATGCTAGAAGAAAGTAAAGAAAGTCCTGAGGGTCAAAAATAAAGAGGGAACTGAAAAATTGGAGCGGTGATGCATGTGTGGATGCTACAGTCACACAGGGTGGGAGATGACAGGCTTAGCCACCCAAATGCTTGGGTTAGAATGGTCAGGCCAGGACAGGATGTGAGGCTTGGTGCTACAGAAGGTTGAGTCTTAACTACGACCCCCCAAAGCCTAGCCCTTGGAAGAGCTATACTAAGGGTGTAAGAGTGAATCCAGAAATGGTTCCCATTGGCTCAGGGAGACAATAAGAATGCTTTTCGTCTTGGTGTGGGGTCCAGTGAGAAAACGTTTCCCTTGAGAATTTGCAACCATAAGTCTGTCATTACATTGGTTCCAAGAACCCTCAAACTAAGGAAGAAACTAACCCGAGATGGTTGCATGCATTTATTTCCCTAGGGCTGCTAACAGAAACAAATGCACACCCTCCTTGTTCTATAGGATTAGTTCTTATCCAAGAATCTCAGGATTCCCTGCAGCCGCTCATGCATTTGGAGATATGCGCTCTCATACACCCTGAAAATCTTGCATTCTTTAATTCCAGTGGTCCCAATCCTCTGAACTAATTTTCATAAGATTGTTTCCAGAACCTCTACCATCCTAGTCATTTCCTTCTGTGTTCTCTTTAATATGTACATGATCCATTTAAAATGTGTCCTGTCTCCCCAGTTCAGACAGAAAGGTAGCACTCCAGAAATTGTCTAATGTGTAGGATAAAATGGGACCATGGGAATAAAAAATAAGTAATATAAAATCATATCACTATAACAATTCATTAATATCATACCACTGACAAAACTTTTAGTATCATAGCAACTACTAATGAATGTGTTTCATGCACCCAACACTATGTACTATACCCGGATTGTCCTTTTTAATCTTCAGGAGGTAGCATTTATTATTTATCTCTTTTTAAAAAATGAATAGAAAATAGGCTTAGTAACATACCCCAGGTTATAGAACTAGGAACTGGCCACCAAGCTAACAATGCGTGTGAGCTAGGATTTAAACCCAGGCCTGTCACCTTTCACGGCCTTGCTTTAAAGCACTAATACTCTTTTCACTTGAGTCCTGGGAGGGCATCTGGAAGTGCAAGTTCCATTTCTGGTAACCATCACACTCTTGATAGTGTTTGCAGTGAACTAAAATCTCCAGGATTCTTATTTCTCTAAAATTTAAGTCCCAGTTATTTTTCATGATGGTAGAATTTCATAAGGGGAGGTGGGGAAGAAAGTAGGAAGACAGGGAGAAAGAGGGCAGGGGACAAAAAACCAAGGCAAAGCGAAGAGTGGCTGGGGAATAGAGGAAATTTCTTTTGCTTATTTCACAAGCTTATAGCAGATGAAGGCTGGCAGGTGGGAAGGAGCCATTGTGGTCACCTAGCTGGGAATTCTTCTAAGCCTTAAAAATGTTTTTTTGCTCTTTATTTCTTATGTTTTTTGAAGGAAATACTGGGTTTCTGACAGCCAAAACATCTAACCAGTGTGGTCTCTGTCACTGCCCTCACCTTTGTTCCCCCTTCCCCGGGAAGGCTCCCTTACGTTTGGGAAGCCTGCCCTCTCGTGGATTAGTGAAATATTACATGCCAGGCTGCAAAGCTCTCCAAAATTGGATCTAACGTGTGAAAACGTTCAAAACGTTGTTCAAAAATTTGAAGAAAAAAGAATAAATAAAACTTCTAGAGATGATTTCCCTGAGATTTCTGGATTCCTCTCAAATTTATCTTTGGGTAGATTTTATGGATTTTTAAATCATTCCTGCCCCCAAATCTCAAAAACAAAAAAACCCTAAAAACCCTACATGTTTAAGGATCCAAAGAGGTAATAACAACAGCAATCATGGTGACTATTATTTTCAGTACTTTCTATGCACCAGAACTGTGCAAAGTACTCTGCAAACATTGTCTCTCTCAACACTCAACCACCACCCACCACCCTGAGACAGGCTTAACCAAGTGGAGATTTTGATTCCTGTATATGGCAACTCTTCTAGGAGAAGGAAAGACGTTTATAACACTGTTACCAGTTGGCTCTCGTTTTAGTAGAGATACCACCACTGCCACCCTCCTCACCAAGCACCCACAGGTTGGAGGAGCCTGAGTTCCTGCAATTCTTCACCTGTTCCTCATCACTTGACTGAACCAGAAATAGTCAACTCAGCTAGATTAGCTGGATTCTTTGTCTTGGGAATTTAGAATCAGACGTGGAAGAGCCGTTGATCTGGGCTGGTTAGTGGAATGGAGGTCGTATCGACTCAGGACTCCCTGTGGAAGAGCATCTGCTGCCTTGTGTGTGTGTGTGTGTGTGTGTGTGTGTGTGTGTGTGTGTGTGTGTGTGTGTGTAGAAGCAGAAGCAGAAGATGACCAGGGGAAAGAGAGAAGAACAGAGGGGTTGCACAGAGAAAAGCAGAAAGGACAACTCTCCTATTACACTGATTTGGCTAATTAAAATGGGTCTGTACTCCTATTTTTAAAAAAGTGTACATAACCAAATCACATGAGCAAGAATACGTATATACGAACCAAATGTAGTAGTGTAACGGAGTGAGATCTGAAATTATGGCACATTGAATGATGTGCATAATTTTATTGTACTCCATAGCAATTAGGCCCAAATAGGGAGCAATTAATGAAAATGACTGTAATTATTATCATGTCAACAAAGCCAAGCCAGGCAATTCCAGAGTCAGCTGTAGGCAGGAAAATTCGAGACAGTAGGGAGTCATTCTGGGGCTCCTCTAAAGGACCTTGGATTTAAAACCCAGGACATGACGTCTTTCCCTTGCCCCCGCTTCTCTAGCGAGCAGAGTCCAGGAGGCCCAGAGGATCCCAGCTAATGAGCGTGAGCCTCGACTGGCTCCTCACGCCCTCCCGGCCATGCCTGGTGCCAGCTGTGACTCCGAAGAGCAGGACCCCCGAGACAAGGGGCCGTGGGGCAGCGCGGCCGCCTGGGAGGCCCTCCTGCCCTCGGCCCTGGACCGGCGAGGTCCAGAGGGCGGAGAATTCCAGACGTTCAGGAAATAAAGTACCAGCTCCTTTCCGTGGAAAGGTCTACGTCTACCGCTGCAGACCATCTTGGGCGTGGTCCTGAAGAGCTCGCCCGGGATCTGTGCGAAGGCCCAAGATCCTCCTGGCTGTGCTCTCCGCTGACCTGCGCCGCGGGGGCCGGCCGCGACACGCGGCGGGGGCCGGGCTGGATTGGGGTGCTTGAGACTGCGGGTTCCCAGCCAAATACCGTCATCTCCATCTCTTTTCCCCTGAGGTAAGACTAACAAAGAACTCTCAGAACAGTTACCAAAAGGCAGACTTCTAGAGTCCTGGAACTAGTTTGGCTTAAAATAGCCAGTACTTGGGGGAAATTCAGGGACTTGGGGAAAATTCAGGGACTGGAAGAATTCCACTTTCTTCCTTTCCCGTGTCACTAAATCAATGCCCCAGTGTGAACTTTGATCAATGAGAGGTGCATTTGTGGCAATAAGCAAATGTACCTCGGATGTTTTACATGTATGACTTCCTTGAGAATGTTTCTTTCATGATTAGCTGAGATCCTGGCATGGGAGCCATGGGACTATTCCCAGAGAACCCAGAAAAGTTGCTCTGGAGTCATTCAGTAATTCCATATGTGTTATTAACTACCCTATGTAAGAATTTATATTCCGCACTGGGTAAAAAATTGCAAAGTACAGCCTTTACTCTTTTTTTTTTTTGAGACAGAGCCTCAAGCTGTCCCCCTGGGTAGAGTGCTGTGGCATCACAGCTCACAGCAACCTCCAATTCCTGGGCTCAAGAGAGTCTCTTGCCTCCGCCTCCCAAGTAGCTGGGACTACAGGCACCCGCCACAACGCCTGGCCATTTTTTGGTTGCAGCCATCATTGTTGTTTGGCGGGCCCGGGATGGATTCGAACCCCCCAGCTCAGGTGTTCATGGCCAGCACTTTAGCCCGTTGAGCCACAGGCGCCAAGCCAGCCTTTACTCTTTTTTTTTTCTTTTTTCTTTTCTTTCTTTCCTTCTTTCTTTCCTTCCTTCCTTTCTTCCTTCCTTCCTTCCTTCCTTCCTTCCTTCCTTCCTTCCTTCCTTCCTACCTTCCTTCCTTCCTACCTTTCTTTCTTTCTTTTTTAGAGACAGGGTCTCCTTCTGTTGCCGAGGCCAGAGTTCAGTGGTGCAATCATAGCTCACTGCAGACTTGAACTCCTGGCCTTGAGCAATGGTCTTGCCTCTGCCTCCCAACCACAGGGGCCTATGAGAGTTTCTACTCTTTAGGAGCTTAATGGGTCAGGCCCTCACCATACTGTGTTAACTTAGGGAGGGAGGAAAAAAAAAGAGGCTATTCCTATCTTGGAACATTTTAATAACCTCTGAACAGTTTACACAGATAAAGCTGAGTTAGAATAAATGATAAGAGGTGTCTAGGGGTGAAAGGGTGGGGGTGGGAGCAGGAAGAAAATTGTAGAAAGGGGGAGAGTTGTTATCTCAGAGCTGAAGATGGCTCCTTACTTGTGCATGTGAGGGCTGTTTTTTAAACACTGTCTGAATCATCTTTCCCCTCCCTCTCCCCCTCCTCCTCTCCCTGAGTCACCCAGACTGCCATTTCTCACCCGGAAAGGACAAAGAGGAAAGGATGTAAGTGTACAGATTCTCTGTGAGCTGCTGGGGTACACTTGCGCATTTCATCTGCACATACCAGTGTGCAATGGCTGGGAGCCACTTTGCATAAAGATGGGGAACGGAGGAAGCAAGGAGCAGCTTGACTTTCCCTACCTAACACAGCTAGTCAGAGGCACTGCAGCATTCCTCAGAACATTTAGGCACACACTAGTATTTTCTTTAGCCTGTAGAAACTTCTGGAAAGTTTCTAGTACAAAACATTCTCCTCCATGTGGGAGGTGAGAATCTTAAAGAGTTTTAGTCTTGCTCAGCCCAGCTTTGTGTTTCACTCAAGAGACAACTGCTATGAATCACTAGGAATTTGAGAAATCATTGAGTTCATTCAACCCTACTCTCCAGAGAGGATACAAATGAAACTGCTTTATTCAGATGAACATAGATCCTATTTCTAAAACCCACTAGAGAGGAAAAGTGTGACAGATTAGGCTGCTTGAACCTGCAACCAGCTTCTGCTGTGATTGGATTGACTGACTGACCGTGATTATTTCAAACCCAGAATTCTAATCACAAGAATACACTTGCTTCTCTTATTTTGGGGTGCTTTGATCTTAGTCACCCCTTCTCCAAGCTATCTCCGGAAGCTCAGCTCCCTTACTTAAAATTCCCAGCTCATCTACTTAGGAAGCTGAGGCAAGAGAATCCCTTGAGCCCAGGAGTTTGAGGTTGCTGTGAGCTAGGATGAGGCCACAGGCACTCCAGCCTGGATATGTAACAGAGTGAAACTCTGTCTCAAAAGAAAAAAATTTCCAGTTCATGTCTTTCTTCAGTACTTTCTAGACATCTTTCCTGGATTTATTTTTCCTGCCCTGATCCTTCTACCTTTTTATTCTTCCTAGAAAACAATGCTAAAAGTGACCTGTCTTACAGAGCAAGATGTACAGGAAGGAACAGAAACCAAGGAAAAGAGAAGAATTCTGTTCAAGGCCTGGCTTAGAAACCTCGTCACTATATTCTTCATCTGTAAAATGAGATGAGTATAAATAACAAACCCGGCCCCATCGGGCTTGTGCTCTAGGCACACCGGCCACCTTTCAGTTCTTAGAAGCACCCACACCCCACCCCCCTTCCAGGGCTGTTGGAAGAACTGTTCCTTCCAGGATTAGTGGTGAAGTCTGGGCTTTTTCTATGCCCGTCACCCGAATGGGGTACATTGTACCTAACAGGGACTTTTTCATCCCTCATCCACCCTCCCCCTCTTGAGTCTCTGATGTCCATTGTTCCACTCTGTGTGACCATGCATGGCTGTGTGTTAGCTCCCAGTTTTAAGTGAGAATATATAGTATTTCTTTTTCCATTCCTGAGTGACTTCACTTAAAATAAGGACTTCCAGTTCCATCCAAGTTCCTGCAAAAGACTATTTCATTCTTTTTTATGAACAGCAGCTCTTGTTACCATGCAGTAGGCTTTGTCACAAGGGAGATACGTGTAGCAGAGGCTCTTGACACTATGCAGGGCTGGGGAAATTTAGCTTGTGTGGTGGCTCATTTTAAGGGTCAATTTGACTAGGCCTCAGAGTCCCCAGATACTTGGCCAAACATAATTCTAGGTATTTCTGTGAAGGTGTTTGTGGATGAGTTTGACATTTAAATTGGTGGACTGCAATAAAACAGAGGGCCTTTCTTAATGTGGATGGGCTTCAAACAATCAGTTGAAAGCTTAAATCGTACCAGAACAGCTGACCCTGTCCTGAGCAAGAGGCATTCCTGCCTGAATGCCTTTGAACTGGGACATCAGCTTTTTTCCTGCCTTTGGACTTGAACTGAAGCATCAGCTCTCACTGAGTGTAAACCCTGCTAGCCTTTAGACAAATGACACCTGCTTCTCCAGACTTGGGCAGGAACTAGACCATTGCTCTCCTGGGTCTAACTTGCTGACTCACCCTGCAGATCCTAAGACTTGACTGCCTCCCTGATGACCCATTTCTTTACAATATTAGTTATTATACACATATATCATTTGGCCAGCCAGAGCACAGTGCCCAAAAGTGGGCAGCAAGTGCACGAGACAGGTTTGGACAGCCATCAGCGTTGGCATATGGCCTGGGGGGTGCAGCACAAGCACAAATGGAGTCAGGTGCAGCTATATCAAGTGACTTCTAATAGTTCAGTAAACCACAGCAGGACTCTTTACCAAAGATGGAGGCCACGGGGACCTTCGGGGAAGGGGCAAATAACAGATTAGACATGGCCTCAGACTCCGACAACCCTCCCACTAAGAGATGGGGACTTTGGGGGAAGGGGCTAACAGCAGATTAGACATGGCCTCAAACTCCGACAACCCTCCCACTAAGAGATAGAGTCTACGTCCCCTTCCCTTGAAAATGGCCCAGAATCTGTGACTAATGTGACCAGTAGAATTTGCCAGGAGTGATATTGTGCCAGTTTCTGAGCTCAGGCCTTATGAGATCAGCAACTTCCAAATTGTAGTTGTCATATTTTCTCTGAGGAATCCAAAGGCAAGAAAATCTACCAACCCTAAGACCTGCATGCATGAGAAGCCCCTATGCACAGTGCTGTGGCTAGGTCCTGAAGGATGTGCCTAGGTCGAGAGAGTGGAAGAGAGATCACAGGGAGAGAGGGGGGCCAAGGAGCACCAAAGTAACAGACATGGGAGTGAAGTAACGATAGTCATCTGAGCCCACTGTGTTTTGGGGGTAGTTGGCTGTGTAGCAATAGAAAACTGAAATAGGTTGAGAGGAAGTAAACAGGAATTTAAGCCCTTACAAGGCAGGTGAGGTTCAGGGAAGTGCTGTCAGCCTAAAAGAAGACTGCTCTGTTAGGTAAGTTACTGGGCTAGGAACTAAGAGGATAACTCAGCATGTCCCTGAGACACTGGGCCCACAGCCAACACAAGCCTACCGGAAGGTAGGACTGAGCCAGTTGCCATACTTCCTAGCATGCAGGTGACTGCCTGAGGAGCCATCAGAAACTGAGTTCTCCCAAGGTAGGAAGAATCAGTTAGCTTGGAGGAAGGAAGGGGAGAGAGAGAAAGAGAGAGAATGCACACAGGCATGGGGGTTGTATAGGGGAAAGGATGGTGGAAACAATACAGAAGTTGTGAGTTCCAGTAAGTTTATTAAAATCAATTACTCATCTTTATAAGACTTAAAATCTTTATATGTTACTACTAATTCTTTTAAATTTCCAATGTATTGAAAACCACAGTTGTGCTTGCTGTGTCTTTGTTTTTCCTTCAAGGTAGGCTACCTACAGTACAGGGTTTAATGTGATTCTGTTTCCCCAAATCCAACTTTGTTTTGCCCCTCGCCATGTGCCCCTCTGCTTCTGGAACTCACAGAAGTGTGTGAGACATAAAACGAACTTACAAACTACTGAGATCTCGAGGGCCCAAGTTATTTAGATGAAGAACAGGCAGGGAGAAAGGCGAGTTTAGTTCACACTATTAACCAGAGCTAAGAAAAAAACAAAACAAGTTGTGCGTAACCTGGATTATTTACCAATCTACTACAGCTGCTTTCATAAAATTTTTAATTGCAGCAAGACACAAGTTTAATAACACTTAAAACTAATACAAAATTAGCCAAGATTCCAGATCTAGCACATGCTGGTTCTGTGAGGAGTAGGGTTTTATTGTTTTGTTTTTCTTTTCCTTGTTCTGTTACCAAGTTGGAAACACAGAAAGGAGCTTGCCAAATGTAAACTATTAGAACTTCTTAGATAAAGAAATGAAATCATGCATATCACATCACTTAGGGAATTGTTTTTCTTTACGCTCAACATAAAAGCCTTGCAGATTCAGAAGTAATTCTTTTTATCTTGTATGAATGCACCTTTTTTTTCATTTTTATTAAATCATAATTGTGTACATTAGTGCAATCACGGGGCATAATGTGCTGACTTCATATACAATCTCCACCGAGCACCAGAGCCCCTCGTTGTTTCAAGTGAGTGAATCATACTTCCTTCACTCAACTCAAAGATTCACAAGGCCAGGTTCCATACACATTTATGTATCGACTTAGTACATATTCATCACATGATCCAGTGAGTAGCAGACACTGTAGCAACTTGGTGACTGTGTTAGGACTAATTCAATTTCAAGGAACTCTTTTATAAATCACTGCTGATTGTGATAAAACTACATTTTCAAGATAAGAAGATATGTGCCTTATCATAGTAGTTAATATATACTTTTGAAGAGTTATTTTTCTCTTATTTTGAACCCCTAATCTATACATAATATGGCTTAATAACATTTCTTGAATTGAACAACATTAATGTTCTTCCTTATTAACTGAAATTATTGCTGTCGTTGGGGTTTATAAAACTGCACTAAAAATTTGTGCTCACCTTTTTTACTCAGTCAGATAAATAGGCAATAGTATTTTTTTTTTTCAGAGACAAGGTCTCACTTCATCACCCAGACTGGAGTTTCGTAGCATGATCATAATTAGGCAACAGTATTTGATGACGCTTTCAAATGCAGGTAAGGTCCATGGTAGTTTAGCTAGCTCTCATTGATAGTAATGTCATGAATTTTTAATATTTTGTGTTTTATAAATATGACAAAAAAAGGAAGTTGAGAAAAACCAGAAAATATTCTTGGGAATCAACTCTTTACAGTTTGCTAACAACTAACAAATATATATGTTAGAAATTAAATTTCTCTCCTTCTCAGCAATGATTATATCCTTAAAGATTCTTAAGGGAGAAAAAGTCACTGAAAAGAATTCAAGGAAGAATTTGATTTAAAATTTAAAATTTTTAAACCATTTATTTTTCCAGGATGACAAGAGAGGTTTTATTTAGGAAGAACAAAGAGAAGTTTAGAGCACTCTCCAAGAGAGTTGGGAGTGGATCCCTTTCATGAAGAAGAAAAGGTGAGAGAGACCTAAACCACATTATTAATTCAGGCTAGTGGATTCTGCAGATTGATGGGGATGACTTCACCATATCTGGGGTCTTAACTGGGAGGATACTACAGACTGGGAGCTGGAATCACTCTCAGGCCTGACATCTGGGCCAGGATGACGTGAAGGCTGGGGTCAGCTAAGCCTGTCATCCAAGACCCCACAGGAGGCCTTCCAGCATGGCTAGAACTTCTTCATAGCATAGCAGTCTCTCAGAGTTCAGGATTCTTACATGGCTCCTATGCTCCAAGAGTGGTTTAGTGAACAAGACAAAAGCAGAGTGACTTAAGATACAGCCCCAGAGGTCACATAGTGCCGCTTCTGCCATGCTTTTTGATTAAAGCAGTCATGAGCTCACTGAGAGTCAAGGAAGAGGTGGGGACATACACCTCACCTCCTGAGGAGGAGAATATCAAAGAATTGGCCGTGTTTAAAAACCACCATAAGCATACATTTTACCTCTTTTAACTACTAGAAACATTTACAGATCTCCTCATCTACTACCCATCTGTATTAGTCTGGATTCTCCAGCAAAACTGAGCCAATGGCACATGTACATATGTAGAAAGAGATTTATTATAAGGAATTGGCTGATGCGATCATGGAGGCTGGCCAGTCCAAAACCTGCAAAGTGGGCGGACAGGCTGGAGACTCCAGAGGGACCATGTTTCCCAGAAATAGGAAGAGCCGATGTTGCAGGTGACATCCAAATACAATCTGCTGGGGAATCCCATCTTGCTCAGGGAGGTTGTTCTTCTTGTTCTATTCAGGCCTTCAGCTTATTGGATGAAGCCCACCCACATTGGAGGTTGAGGGGGCAACCTACTTTAATTAAAGCTCAACTATTTAAATATTGGTCTCATCAAAAAACCCTTACAGAAACAATCAGAAGAATGTTTGACCAAATATTTAGGTAACTCATGGCCCAACCAAATTAACATATAAAATTATTATTTTACCATTCCTATACCACATGCCCAGTTAAAAAAAAAAATCTTAAAATTTATTTTATTTTATTGGCACATAATTTGCATATTACTATCTGTCTTCTTTTTTGATTTCTGCTTTCCTGGTTTCATAAGAGCTTAGAGCAGTAGTTCTCAACCTTCCTAATGCCACAATGTATTTCCATTGTTAAAAAGGGGTCATGACCCACAGGTTGAGAACCACTGGCTTAGAGGTATTCTCCCTAAATTTCTGTTTGGGGTCATGTATAATTGATCCTATAGCTCTCAGTTCCTAAACAGGGTCACAGAAGTAAATCTTCTTGCTATAGAACTATGTAATACATGAGTTTAGGCTGGGGAGGAATAACCGTGTGATCGCCAGGGTTAAATCATCAGATGGCAGCTGACACAGGATCGCCATTTTGGTCCTAATGCAGGTCCTTGTTCACATTATTCATCCTGCTTCCACATCCTCAGCCCCCTTTTATCCTCATCTATATTCCATTCCGCTTTCCGATGGACTGTTTCCTGCCTCACATTAATTAGTACTTGTTGTAGAGAGCTCTCAGCCAGTCAATAATTGTGCAAAGTTCAAGCCATAAAATTCAGGCATTCTGCTTCAACAGCACAAAGTTCATTATCCATGTTTAAGTTGCTCTTTCTATTTCTGTTTCTAGCAGTTATCACAGAAAACGTGCAATGCAAGAAGTGCAGGAGAGAAGATGTCCCCATGAAGCTGTCTTCAGATGGAGAACAGAGCCCCAGATGAAGGCTCCTGCTAGGATTTCTTGTAGTCACACTTAACTTATAAACATCTAGGGCCACAGGCAAGAGAATCTACTGGTCTCAGTGGTACCTGGAAAACTCTCCCACTAAATGAAACCCTATTCCTCTCTCACAAAAGAGCTACTCAGAGGGGTCACTTTCCCCTAGAAGTGAGATAGAGGTATTTGTCCTTTAGCACCTGCTCTGGAATCCTGTGGGCTATAATGTAAAGTCTCCATCTTTTTATGGCTGAATAGTATTCCATGGTATACATATATCACAGTTTATTAATCTAGCCATATGTTGATGGGCACTTGGGTTGCTTCCACACCTTGGCAATTGTAAATTGAGTGGCAGTAACTATTCTAGTGCACACTGGGAGGGCAAGGAAGATCAATTGCTGTTCTTCTTGATGGGTTGGTCTAGTTTTACGCAGATAGAGGGAAATCCCCTTCCAAACCTGTTGATCTCTAAGGGCCTTTAATTCAAAATACTCTTTACTCTTATGTCAGTGGGAGAGGCAAGATGGCCTGGCCGACTAGAGCCAGCTTTCCACAGAGGCTCCCATCCAAAAGGTGAATTAATGGACAGAAGCTTATCAAGTAAGCTGATGGTTTGGAGCTGAGCCAAGAGAGAAGATTGAAGAGTGCACATCACTCCTGCTGAGGCAAGCTGCGACCCCAAGGAAACAAACAATAGGTACAAAACCCATTGCCAAGTGGATGGGAGTCCCCTCCTCCATGAGAACATCTCACATTGTACTTTCTACAAACAAGCAAGCAGAGTTTGGATCTCATCTTATTTTATCCCATGGGAGAGACTTGCTAAAAACCAGAACTCCTTCCACAGAGAAAACTGACTTGTGGGCCTTGGCATTCTCCCACCAACCATAAAACTGAACATATATTCTGCCCACAATTATGAACTCATAGCACTCACCTCCTTTCCCACCCTGAGGTCTGGAAACCTGTCCCCTGCAGAGTCCAGACTCTTGGGCAATTTCCTGACAGGTACAGGCAAGGTCTGGGCTGCTACAAGTCTGTGCTGAATCAGCAGCATGGGTGTAAAGTGGGGACTGTGGACTGAGGGAGCCAAGCAGGAGAGGGAGAAATGATGTACTGCAGCAGTGGTGGCGGTGCTGGCAGGAACAATAGGGCTCACACCCCTGGTGGTACTTTGAAGAAACATTTCCCATCTCTCTTAGTAACTAGAGGGAGCCAGGCCTCTACTCCAGGGACAACCATGGGTGGAGCAGATTTGGGATGGAAATTCAGGCCCTGTGAGCAAAGAGTCTGCCTGCGGCAATTCCTGCCCGGTTGGGGCTCGGAGGGAACTGAGACTAGAATACAAACACACAGGGGCAGCATACTCCCAGGGCAGAGCTGAGTCTGAATTGCTGCTTTTGTGAGCCCAAGACACACATGGTACCAGCGAAGCATAACTGGGACAAGAGGGAATGTGGCAGCGGCATTAGCACAGGGTGGGGCACGAACTTAGAGCCCTTTGTGAGCTCCAATCATGCCCACCCCAACAAAGAGTGCAGCAGAGACATAGACACCAGCTCCATGAGAATTTGTGAGGTGTAAGCAGCACAGGGCGGGGCTGAATAGCAGCTTCTATGAACTCAAAACATGCCTGGCCCACCGTGGAACACAGCTAGGACAGAAACGCAAATTCCAAGAGAATATAAATGGCAGCAGTATCAGCCTGGGGCAGGGGTAGAACTGAGTGAAACTCCCCAGCTTCCATTGAGCAACTGAGGTAATCAGGTTTCAGGTCCACCTGCCAACTGGTGGCAGAATGTGGCGGCCTGGTTGAGGACACATTGATCTCCCTGCAACTCTGGCAGGTACAAACCCCTGGCACTTTTTCTCATTGGAGGGAACTGGGGCATAGCCCCGCAGGGTTACTGGTGACTGGGTGTGACAGAGGTGCAAAGTGGGAAAGAAGGCATCAATCTCCCCACAACTAACTAATCTGTTGGCCAGGCTTTTCTGACTCCATGGAGCACCAGAGTGAGCCACACTTGAGCTGCCAGTAGACCCCTGCCATCTAGTTGCTGGAAATCTATTGAACATTCCCACTTGAGAGTTGGAGCTGACTGGGACAATTGGTTTGAACCTCTTGACCTGGGCCAATCACCTGAAGACCCTCCAAGGTGGTACCCTGGTTGTGTTGTAGTGGGAAGGTTTGATTTTCCTCTTCCAGTTGTTGCCTGTGGGGGGAGGGGTGTCTTAGATGCTTGTATTTTTCCACAGCTGAGACTTCAACTCAGAGTCACTGATTCACTAGGATTGGACAGAGACCAGCTGAATACAAGACAGAGTCACCTAGCCCCACCACACCAAGCAGGTCCCCAGAGTCACCGGCTGTAGTACTGTATGGGTCCTTTGCAAAGCTGTGGGGAAAAGCTGTGGTTACCAGTCCCAGCTCTCTGGCAAAGGGCTGGTTAATCACTACTCCAGGAGCCCCCAATCCACTTTCACCTGACCTGTTTATCTAGACAAATAGTGAAAAATAATCATGGGGTGGAATCAGTGGAAAGGCTCTGGCAGCATGAATAATCAGAGTAGATCAGTGCCCCCAAGGAAGGACAAGGTAGAAACACCAGAAGATCCAATTCATAAACAAATGGCTGAGATGTCAGAAATCAAGTTTAGAATTTAAGGCAAATAAGATTAACAGAATTGAAGTAAAGTTGCAATTAGAAATTCTAGGAATAATTCAAAAGTTGTCTCAAGAATTCAATGAATTCAATCACCAAAGATTTTGACACATTGAGAAAAGAATTTGCAGCCCTCCAAGATATGAGAAATACAGTAGAAGCCCTGAGTAACAGAATGGAACAGGCAGAAGAAAGAATTTCTGACATTGAAAACAAAGCTTTTGAATGATCCCAAATGCTCAGAGAGGAAGAAAAGTGGAGAGCAAAAACAGATCATTCTGTCAGAGAGCTGCAGGACAATTCCAAGAAAGCAAATATTCACCTTATAGGAATTCCTAAAGGCGATGAGGTTGTTTCAAAAGGTCCAGATGCTCTACTCAATGATATAATTGAGAAGAACTTCCCAAACATGTAAGAAATTCTGAAATTCAGATAGCAGACAGTTTCAGAACCCAAACACGACTCAAACCGAATAAGACATCTCCTAGGCACATTATAAATAACTTCGCCAAAGTTAAAATGAAGGAGAAAATTCTGCAAGCAGCCAGACATAAGAAAACCATAACCTAAGGGGAAGAATATTAGAATGATTGTAGATCTCTCTGCAGAAACTTTTCAAACCAGAAGAGGATGACCATCCAACTTTAACCTCTGAAAATAAAACAATATTCAGCCCAGGATCCTGTATCCAGCTAAACTGAGTTTTATTTATGATGGAGAAATTAAATACTTTACCGACATTCATATGTTGAAGAAATTTTCCATAACTAAACCAGCTTTCCAGGATATTCTCAGACCCATCCTCCATAATGACCAGCACAATGCTCTACCACCAAAGTAAACTCACTCAGAAACTTTTGATCAAATCCCAACAGTGATGAAAGGATTAAAAATGTCCACTGGACTTTTGAAAAACTCGACACCCAAACTACTCTCAATACTTCCAATTAATGTGAATGGCTTAAATTATCCTCTAAAGAGGCACAGGTTGGCTGATTGGATAAAAAACTCAGGCCAGATATCTGCCGCATACAAGAATCTTGTCTTACCTTAAGGATAGATAAAGACCCAGGGTGAAGGGATGGTCATCTATATTTCAGGCAAATGGAAATCAGAAAAAAGCAGGTGTAGCAATTTTATTCACAGATATAATAGGCTTTAAACGAACAAAAGTAAGGAAAGATAAGGATGGTCACTTCATATTTGTTAAGGATAACACTCAACACGATGAGATTTCAATTATTAACATTTATGCACCCAACCAGAATGTGCCTCAGTTTATAACAGAGACTCTAACATATTTGAGCAACTTGATTTCCTCCAGCACCATAATAGTCAGAGGTTTTAACACCCCTTTGGCAGTGTTGGATAGATCCTCCAATAAGAAGCTAAGCAAAGAAATTTTAGACTTAAATTTAGCCATTCAAAGATTGCATTTAACAGACATCTACAGAACATTTCATCCTAAGCATACTGAATACATATTCTTCTTATTAGCCCATCGAACATCCTCCAAAATTGATCACATCTTAGGTAACGAGTCTAACCTTAGCAAATTTAAAAGAATAGAAATTATTCATTGTATCTTCTCAGACCATCATGGAATAAAAGTTGAACTCAACAACAACAAAATCTGCATACTCACACAAAGAAATGGAAACTAAATAACATTATGCTGAGTGATAGCTAGGTCATAGATGAGATTAAGAAGGAAATTACCAAATTTTTGGAACAGAACAATAATGAAGACACAAATTATCAGAATTTGTGGGGTACTGCAAAGGAAGTTCTAACAGAGAAATTTATAGCATTGTGAGCCTTCCTCAAGAGAATGGAAAGAGAGGAAGTCAACAACTTAATGCGCCATCTCACGCAACTGGAAAAGGAAGAATACTCCAATCCCAAACCCACCAGAAGAAAAGAAATAACCAAAATTAGAGCAGATTTAAATGAAATTGAAAACAAAAGAATTATACAATAGATCAATAAATCAAAAAGTTGGATTTTTGAAAAGGTCAAAAAACAGATAAACCTTTAGCTAACCTAACCAGAAATAAAAGAGTAAAATCCCTAATTTCATTAATCAGAAATGACAAAGATGAAATAACAACAGACTCATCAGAAATTCAAAAAATTCTTAATGAATATTACAAAAAACTCCATTCTCAGACATATGAAAATATAAAGGAAATAGACCAATACTTGGAAGCCACCACCTTCCTAGACTTAGCCAGAAGAAGTAGCAATGTTGAACAGGCCTGGATCAAGTTCTCAAATACCATCAACTATACAAAATCTCCCCAAAAAGAAAAGTCCAGGACCAGATGGCTTCACATCAGAATTCTACCAAACCTTCAAAGAGGAACTAGTACCTTTATGACTTAACTTTTTCCAAAACATAGAAAAAGAGGGAATACTTCCCAACACATTCTTCAAAGCAAATATCACCCTGATCCCCATGCCAGGAAAAGAACCAACAAGAAAAGAAAATTATAGGCCAATATCACTAACGAATATTGATGCAAAAATATTCAGCAAGATCCTAGCAATCAGAATCCAGCAACACATCAAACAAATTATATACCATGACCAAGTGCGTTTTATCCCAGGGTCTGAAAGCTTGTTTAATATATGTAAATCTATAAATATATTACATCTCATTAACAAAATAAAAAACAAAGACCATATGATTCTCCAATTGATGCAGAAAAAGCTTTCTGATAATATCCAGCATCCTTTCATGAACAGAACACTTAAGAAAATAGGTATAGAAGGGACTGATAGAGGCCACCTACAGCAAACCCACAGCCAATATTATATTGAATGGAGTAAAATTGAAAATATTTCCACTCAGATCAGGAACCAGGCAAGGTTGCCCACTGTCTCCACAGCTTTTTAACATTGTAATGGAAGTCTTAGCCATTGCAATCAGGCAATAAAAGGCGATCAAGTGTATCCATATAGGGTCAGAGAAGATCAAACTTTCACTCTTTGCAGATGATATGATTGTATACCTGGAAAACCCCAGGGACTCAACCACAAAACTCTTAGAAGTGATCAAGGAATACATGAGCATCTCAGGATACAAAATCAATACTCACAAATCAGTAGCATTTATACATACCAACAATAGTCAAGCTTAAAAAATAGTCAAGGACTCTATTCCTTTTAAATTAGTGCCAAAGAAGATGAAATATCTAGTAGTGTACCTAACTAAGAACATGAAAGATCTCTGTAAAGGGAACTATGAAACTCTGAGAAAAGAAATAGCTGAAGATGTCAACAAATGGAAAAACATACCATTCTCATGGCTAGGAAGAATCAACATTGTTAAAATTTCCATACTACCCAAAGCAATCTACAGATTTAATACAATTCCTATTAAAGTACCTCTGTCATACTTTAAATATCTGGAAAAATTAGTACTTCATTTTATATGGAATCAGAAAAAACCTCAAATAGCTATGACATTACTCAGAAATAAAAACAAATCAGGAGAAATCATGCTACCAGACTTCAGACTATACTATAAATCTATAGTGATCAAAAATAGCATGGTACTGACACAAGAATAGAGAGGTAGATGTATGGAACAAAATTGAGAATCAAGTGATGAACTCAGACACTTATCGTCATTTCATCTTTGATAAGCCAATCAAAAACATTCAGTGGGGAAAAGACTCCCTATTTAACAAATGGTGCTGATTGAACTGCCTGGTGACTTCTTGAAGAATAAAACTGGACCCACACCTTTTACCTTCAACAAAAATTGACTCTCACTGGATAAAAGACTTAAATGTAAGACATGAAACTATAAAGATTCTTGGAGAGAGTGGAGGGGAAACACTTGAAGAAATTTCCCTGGGAGAACACTTTATGAGAAGTACCCTCCAGGCAATTGAAGCTATACTGAAAATATATTACTGGGATCTGATCAAACTAAAAAGCTTATGCACTGCCAAGAACATAGTAAGTAAAGTAAGTAGACAGACCTCAGAATGGGAGAGGATATTTGAAGGTTGTGTTTTTGACAAAGGTTTGATAATCAGAATCTATAGAGAACTCAAATGTATCAATAAGAAAAGAACAAGTGATCCCATTTCATTGTGGGCAAGAAACTTGAACAGAAGCTTCTCTGAAGAAGACTGCACACAGTCTACAGACACATGAAAAAAATGTTCATTATCTTTAATCATCAGAGAAATGCAAATAAAACCACCTTGAAATAACATCTAACTCCAGTAAGAGTAGCCCACATAACAAAATCCCAAAACTAAAGATGTTGGCATGGATGTGGAGAAAAGTGAACACTTCTACACTTCTGGTGGGAATGTAAGCTAATATGTTCCTTTTGGAAAGAAGTTTGGAGAACACTCAGGGATCTAAAAGTAGACCTGCCGTTTGATCCTGCAATTCCTCTACTAGGTATATATCCAAAAGACCAAATATCACATTGTGATAAAGATATTTGCACCAGATCATTCATTGTAGCTCAATTCATAATTGCCAAGTCATGGAAGAAACCCAAGTACCCACTGACCCATGAATGGATTAATAAATTATGGTATATGTATACCAAGGAATACTACGAAGCCTGAAAAAAGATGGAGATTTTTTTGTTTTATGGAGACTTTTCTCTTTTACGTTTACATGGATGGAGCTGGAAAATATTCTTCTTAGTAAAGTATCTCAAGAGTGGAATAAAAAGTCTCCAATGTACTCAATACTTTTATGAAACCAATTTATAATTACTCACATCTTCTTATGAAAGATAGATCACAACCATAGCCTAGGATGAAGGAGAGAAGTAGAAGGGGATAGGAGGGGAGAGGGGAGGTTTGACAGAGAGATTAAACAGTGGGACCACACCTATGGAGCATATTGTAAGGGTACAAGTCAAATCTACCAAGTATAGAACATAAATGCCTTTACATAATAATTAAGTAAATGAGTTGAAAGCTATATTAATTAGTTTGATGTAACCATTC
Source organism: Perodicticus potto (assembly GCA_963574655.1). NCBI lineage: Eukaryota > Metazoa > Chordata > Mammalia > Primates > Lorisidae > Perodicticus > Perodicticus potto. The sequence goes on along the minus strand of CAUYRH010041515.1, from coordinate 14,411 downwards.
CAAATTATATTTTTAAAAAACACATTTTACCCCACAAAAGCATAAATGTAATCATGATCTATGTGTATATGACTTAATAAAAGGAAAAAACATACTCTTTAAACCAAGGAGTCATATTTTGGGGTGAAATTTTTTTAGCTTCTTCACTGCTATGAATAAAAGTGTACAAATATCTGTTAGAACTGTCATTTTTCTGGCAGCTGCCTACATCCTTGGTTCTTGGGGTGCTCTTGGCCCAAGAATGACTAGACATCCCAAAGTAAGGCAAGTGTGGAACAAAATTTATTGGGGAAGAGAGGGGTTTACAGAGTAAGAAGGTTGACAAAGCGAGATATGTTTGCCATAAACAGTGATGGGATCCCATTTTTGAGACAAGAAAAGGAAAAGAGGCCCAGGTCATAACCAGGTTCTGTTTCACACTGCTGGGGTTCAAAGATCACCTTGGCACCAGAATCTTACTGCACATATGTATGTCTTATGAGCCTCTCTGAATGCCTGTTTGGGGGAAGTGTGGATGGTAATATAGATTTAAGCTAATGACATGATAATTAACCTTAAGGCTGTTCTAGGTCACCTTCAAGACTGTACCATACCTAGATGGTTTGGTCCCTGGGCTAGAGAGTCCTCTGCATTCTTTTGCAGCTGGCACGCTAAGCCCTGATTGGTAGAGTGGTAGGGTGGTCCCTCTGCCCCACTTGTGAGTGATCTCTGGGGATTAAGGTGAGCAGCACTGAGATGGAACCCTATACCCTTGAACTTTTCCCCTAGGAGAGCCAGATTCTTAACTACCTACCTAACAGAACCCCTTTCATTTCTCATTTCTCTGGAATATATACCTAGAAGTCATTTGCATTTTAAACAAGCTTCTCTAGTGAGCTTCTTGCCCTAAATTTTGACAGCCTTTGACTAGTTCCGAGGATTTGACTAGTTCAGAAGCTTTGCTAGTAAATCATTTTGTCAAATCTTGTGCAAATACATCTCTAACTTTGCTTTAGTTTAAGAGAATTAAATAAGTGAGATTTTTATACCATCTCTTTTCTTTTGCTAGTCTATCTTCCACATCCACTTTAAGGACCTAAAACCTCGGGCCTCACCTGCTATGAAAATCCCTTTGATGAGTCCTTTCTTTTTCCAAGTTATTCTTAGCACATTGATTCGAGTACTCTTCCTAAACTCCTCTTTCATTTCTCAATTCCATCTCATGTTTTAAAAAAGCCATTCAGCCAGTTTTCACAGCCTAAACAATAAAACCCAATTCCTTAGCCCAACCTTCAAAGTTCCATTCACAATTGGGCTCCATTCATCTTTTTGCCTCATCTTAGAAATGCTACTTTCTTGCGTAGGGGTTCTCAAAGTATGGTCCCTAGACCACTAGCATGAGCCATTCCTAGGAACTTGGTAGAAATCCAAACTCTCAGTTGGCTTCAGGCCTATTCAATCAGAAACCTTGAGGGTGGGGGCAGGTGAGAAGATCTAGCAACTTGTTTTCAATAACCTCTCCAGGTGATTCTGAGTTTGAGAACCACTGCTCTACTTGTAATAGTCTTTCCAAAATGCTACTATTATTGTCAACCAAATTTATCCTCACGATACCACACCTGCTAGAGACTACCTTTTCTTTCTGCCCATTCAAATCCTCTGTAGCCTATGTGCACCAAGTTGATTGCTTCTTTCTTCACACAGCCTCCACTGAATCCTGCTGGCAATTCCTCTCACCGCTTGGGACTCTAATAGGACCTTTTCTATGAGCCATTTAGCAACTTAGCCTGTATTGGCTCCTCTGTGTCTTGCACACAGCCACTTATCAACTAAGTTTCATTGATTTGAGTAGATCTGATTTACCTCTACTGAATGTAAAAGACAGGTAGGGAACTTAAACTATAGCCCTTGTCCCTTTAGACCTAATAAAACTCCACGTTGTTAGTCCACTTTCAAATTATCGATGAGGATAACGATACAATTCAGATAGGAATCTAACCGTGATGTATAACCCGGAACCAAAGGGAGGTAGTGTGAGCAGGTGGGAAAGTCAACCGGGTAGCACCTGGACGATTGTGTATTTATTTCAGGAAATGAGCCAGGCTTTTCTGTAGCACAGATGAAGTGCAGGCCTGGAGAAGACAGACCCCCACCTGCATCCACCAGAGGAAAAGGGCAGGAAACACAGGTGTAAGTGAGTCTTTTGTTCCTTGGCGCATTCCCTGTGGGTTTATGGAGGCCTCCGAAAGCACTTCCCTTTTCTTTCCAGCTTTATGACGCTTATAATCTAAAAGAATGTGCTAGCTTTTTTGCAGTTATTCAAGGAATAAATAGTAAATTTTGCATAGAAAAGGTAGGAGGGTATGCCAGGTTCAGTTAAACCTGCTAGAAAGCCTTCCAGAGGAGCAGTGGGAAGGCAATATTTCATTCCCTCCCTACCACCCCACCCCTGCCCCAAATTCTGGAGTCTCCATATCCCATAGAGAATGCTATAATGTGTTCATAATAGGAGTATCCATCATTTTGTTCAAGTGCTGCCTAATTCACTAGAAAATAGGGAGGGAAATGCTTTTCTACATATAATTTGATAAGAGAATGCATAAGAAATGCTGTTAATAAAATGCTGAATGATTTTTCATCTTTTTTCTTCCTAATGGTTGGTTAATGAGGATGAAAAGCAATTATTTTTATAATACATTTTCATGTAATTGGTGGCTAAGTGTACTTAATAGAGACTAATGAATATACTAGTTTGTAATAAATTTGTTTGAAAGGAAAGAATAAAACTGGGAAGACTCTGGAAAGTTTTACCCTTTAGTTTACAAGTGCAAATTTTCCTTCATCAATCATTACATGTAATTTACAATATGTTCAACATTGAAGGTGGTGTTATTATTTCTTTTTTTTTCCGTTTTCTTTCTTTCTTTCTTTCTTTTTTTTTTAAAGACAGGGTCTCACTCTGTCACCTGGGCTAGAGTACAGTGGTGTCAGCCTAACTCAAAGCAACCTCAGACTCCTGGGCTCAAGCGATCCTCCTATCTCAGCGTCCCTAGAAGCTGGGACTATAGGTGTGCACCACCATGCCAGGGTAATATCTTCTATTTTGATAGAGGCTCAGGCTGGTCTCAAACTCTGGCCTCAAGCAGTCCTCCCACCTTAGTCTCCCAGAGCATTAGGATTCCAGGCATAAGGGTCATGTTATTATTTCCTTAAAAAGGGGTAATTCTTTGAGATTTTTGCATTTGGAATGAGTTTATAGTATTGCTACAAATTTGAAGGCTGCAAACAGCAATAGGAAAAACATTTTCGTTTTTTTGAAGTTGGCTATTTATAGCTATATAGGCTAAATGAAAAAGCCATCATATATAAAATTATGCTACAAATTTTTTGCTACATGAAAGGAAACTGTTTTCATTAAATGAAATTCAAAACTACTTAGGGCAGGGAGGTGGGGAGCTACTTAGTCTAAGAAAGTGTTTTAAATCCTCTGTCCATGGGGTTTGAGACAGATTGTGATCACAGCAGCCAATAACACTTAGAATCTTCTAAGGGACTGCTCTGGTTTATGTCCCTGAACACTCAATAATCTCTGGCATCTAGCACAAGGTCTCAAATATACATAATTATTCAGAGCACTTTCTATTTTCTATTTATATTTTCAGTATAACTATTTTCACTATTTGTATATGTTTGAGGTTCTCCCTTTACTCCACTCCCCATCTTTCCTTAAAGCTTTTTCTGCTATTGATGGAGGGTTTTCTGCATAGGGGGCTGTCCGATTCAAAGTGGGTTTGGAGTTGTACAAAGGAGTGTTCATAATAACACTTGTAAGGAGCAAAGGAGAGTTTCTCTGTCTTCTAAAGGTTTGCTAAAAATGCACTGACAGTAGACAAATTAATAGGAGGAAAAAAAGTAATACACATTTATTATTGTGTACATGAACACAGAAGTCCTATGAAAAGGAGACCCTCAAGGAAGGGCCAAATATCTTTTTAATAGGAAAAAGATAAATAGAAAGTAGGTAGCAATTTTGAGGGGTAGTAAATTTTTTTTTAGTAATTTTCCATTTTTTTCAAATTAGTATGAGGGTACAATTTTTAGGTTACATTCTTCTCACTTATGGTAGTAAATGATTTTTATGGGGCATAAAGGGACCCAAGAAGCAGACATTATCTTATAAATGATTATCTTAGTAAATTGAATGGAACTAACAAGTTATGGGAAGGAGAGGAGCGGAATTGTACTGTGAACAAAGCTTGTCTTAGGGAGAAGGTTTTAAGACAATTACATTTCTTTTAGAAAGAATCTTCCTTAGTTATTATAGATGAGGAAATTTCAGAGAGAATCCCTCTCTGCACTTGAGATGGGGGAAGAAACAAGAGAATGTTATAAAGTTTTTTTGGTTCAGAGGCAGCTTCTTCTTCTTTTTTTTTTTTTTTTTTTTTTTTGCTTTTATGAAAGGTCTTTATTGGTGGGGGATGCTGCAGAGCAGCATTAAGGAGGAGGGGACAGAGAGAGAGAGAGAGAGGGAAAGAAAGGGGGGGCAGAGTCAGCTTCTTTTAATTTAAAATATTTAGCATACCAAAGCACCACACCATAGGATATCATTTATTGTACCTGTTACTGGACACAGAAGGTCCGGCTGCCTGTCATTGTCCAGCCAATGTGTAGAGACAGGTTTGGGTCCAAACAAGCTTTATTTTCAGAAGGCCAGTAATTCTGGAGAACAGGGAGAGTAGACTTTCAATTCTGTTCTCCCTGAGTTACAATTCTAAAAGTTTTTATAATGGGAATACAAGGAAACAGACCTAGAAAATTCTAACTTTATCTGATAGGAAGTAACATCAAAGTAGTCTCCATTCTGACAACGCGAAATATTTAAACAACAGAAAGGTACTTTTTTTTTTTTTTTGGCAGTTTTTTGGCCAAGGCCAGGCTTGAACCCACCACCCCTGGTATATGGGGCAGGTGCCTACTCCTTGAGCCACAGGTGCCGCCCCAGAAAGGTACTTTCCACTTTAACAAAATATCTAAAAGAATCATTAAAGAAAACATCATTTCATCACAATGAAGCTAGAAAAGGGATGTGCAAGATGAAGTCTGAGAAGCAAAGCTGAAGTAGTGAGGCTGCCTCCGCTCACGTTCTCCTCTCCCCCATCACCTAGTTAAGGTTTCCCCATGATGGTGAGGACGTGTATCTCAGGAGACTCTGAAGAGTAGTCACACATAGACACGAGGTGTTGTGATATTGGTACAGTAAAGGTGATTTTAATGATATGATGTTTTCTCTGATGACTCTCTTAGATACTATGAAAACAAAAATCACCTTTCTGTTGTTTAACCATTTTACCTTATTTGAATGGAGACTACTTTGATGTTACTTCCTATCAGATAAAGTTAAAATTGTCCAGGTTAGTTTCCTTATACTTGATTGTAAAAGTTACTAGAATTGTAACTGAGGCATAACAGAATTGAGAGGGTACTCCTGCTGTTCTCTAGAATTGCTGGCCTTCTGACAAATAAAGTTTGTTTGGATCTAAACCCCATCTCTGCATCTTGGCTGACACTGACAGGGGGCTACACCCTCTTCATCCAGTATCCACAGTAACCTTTATTATAATAAAGACACCTCGTGTCTATGTGTGATGACCTCCTCCAGTCTCCTAAGGTAAACATGCTCACAATCAGGGAGAAACCTTAGCTAGATAATCACAGAAGGTGTGTGGGGAAGGCTGAGCAGACTAGGTCAGCCTCACTGCTTCAGCTTAGCTTCTCAGACTCCATCTTGCAGGCCACTCTTCTGGCTTCACCCCATCAGATGTCATAATGGGACAGCCTTGGCACTTGCTTTCTGTTCTTTCTAGAGAAGAAAACAGCTGATAAGAACAAGAAAGGTTGGGATCGCTAGATTGTCCTTTACAGATAATCAGACTTTGTGAGGTCTCAGTTCTTATTCATTGTTTCTGTGTATTTTTGCAAAACATAACTTAAGTGTGTTAACTTAGCTTTGTGTATTAATTTCAAGAATAATGTTAACCTCAGTTGTTTTCTTTTTTATATTTCAGAAATGCATTCAAATTTCTTTTCTCCCCAAACCTTTCCTAACATATGGTTCTTGTCTGCTCTTCTCTTAGGACATGGCCATCTACAATGACAGATAGTCTTTAATAAATCTTGGGTTGATCATCAGATAGGAAATCTCAGGCAGCATCTCACTGGGACAGGGGTCAACTTGCTGCATTAGGCAGCCTGAGAATCAGAATTCCAGTTTGTGAAGTAAAACTTGACGGTGACCTTGCGAAATCTTGTTTTACTAATAACTATTTGTGATTCACTTGGTCCACCAAACCTTGCATTTATATGCCATGCTTTGTAAGTACAAATGTACTTTCCATAACAATATGCTTACCTTTTTCCTTAATAAAAAGGCACAGTGCTCTTTTCCGTCTCTACCTTTCAATTACCGTAACAGTTATCCTAATTTGGACCCCATTTATTTTTCTCTATGTCCCCTGCCAACTCTTCACACTATTCCATCCTACATCCTGTTATTAAATTAATCTTCCTAAATTGAAGCTCTGTCATATTGAGAGTGTGTATGGTAAAAATAAGATGAAGTATGTCAGGCGAGGGCCCACACGACACAGCTGGGCTGCTCATTTTAGGTCCTAAGTGATGGTTGTCTCTTGTCTCCTTTGATATTTGACAAACTTTCCAAAATCAAAACTCTGAATGTGGTCTTTTTGAAATGTTAAAACCACTGAAAGTCTGAGACAGACATATTAGGGTTGTTCAATGTGTTAAAATTGCATAGGAAATATTGTCAAATATGAAATGGTGGTTAATTTTCTGTGGATTATGTTTGGGTATATGCATTTAAGTTCTAATATAAAAATGTTGATATGACTTAGTGTATGTTATCAGTAATAATTTTTGATTCTTCTCAGTGTTTTTATTTCTTAAATTGGCTATGTCCAAAGTTTGTCCTTCATGGAAAGTAATGGAAAGGCTGACAGGTTGTCTTGAATACAAATTTCTGATAGCTTTGGAGATTATATACCATCAAACTGAAAGCAAACGTCCAGGACTTTAATTAGAAAGATAACACAGCCATGAGTATTGCTAACCTAACTTCAAGCAGAACAGAAATTAATTACAAGGGACTGAGCTGATTTTTATGACTTTTTGTTTGAAACATTGCTGATTTTTTCTGTGTTCTGTTTTCCAGAATTCAGGGACACCCTTTGTCCATCTCTTAAGCTATGTATGTATTTGTAAACAAAATCTGAAACATTTAATTTTCTCTCTCCCTGATTTCTGTGGTATTCGAAAACATTTATAAGTATTCGTAATTTCTGACAATATGGTTATTTACATAAGTTCCATAAGAATCTGTTTTCTTCTATAGAACACAATAAAAGATACTGGTTATTTTACCAAGGCTTTGACTGGAATAACATTTTCAGACTATGTTAAGGAATTAAGGTTGACTTTATAAGGACAGTTAAAAAGAAAAAGCCTGTTGGAAAAACTGGCCAAATACTACATCAATAATGTTTCTTGATATGTGGTAAGTAAAGAATGTAACTTTCTGACAGGTCCAGGAACTCCAAGTTGCTTTGGAACCTTGAGAAAAGAAGAATTTACCCAGTGCATACAAGGATTGAAGGCACAGATGAAACCTTGGCTTGAAGGAAGCTTTCAAGTCTAACCTGAGATTCCTTATAAAAGGTTATAAAAGCAAAGCCAACTTTAAAAGAAACAAATGCCTAGAAGGCTACTAATTCTTCTTACTGTATTTTATGCAAATATCAGACTTAGTATACTGAGAGTATAGTTTATTTTAGGAAATAAATTGATCTTGCTGTGATTTGTCTTTAATAAAGTGGGAAATTAGAGAAAAATATGGTTCAAAAATAAGAAAGTATGGCCCACCTGTTTTGGATGCCAGCCTTGTCTGCAATGCCAGCTCATAGAGTAATGCATAGCTATTTGACTAAACTAATCTGTTCATAAGACTCAGGGAATGGTCAAAGAATGTAGAATTATATACAAATAGTCAGATTTGCTCCAATTTGTTTTTTCTTTCTCCTTCTTATATTGGGTTTTAATATGTAAAATATTTTCATTTCAAAGTGGGCACTGAAAATAAAAGTTAAACATATTTACCCCAAAGTACATGTCTCAGACATATTTTGGGATGACTGCCTCAGAAGTAATATTACAAAAGCTTGCTGAGAACACTTGTCCCAAACTACAGACTATATCCCAGAAGAAGTGTGAATAGAGATTTGTCTCTGAGTGTAAGACTGATGGGAAAGAAACTGCAAAAGCCACAGGGCTCATCAAAGATCACTCAACTTGCCAGCCCAGGTCCTCCTAGATAATCAGGCTGTGCTGGATTTCCTGCTGGCTGCACTGTTGGAATCCGCGCAGTATTAGACACTATCAGCTGTGTCTATATAGATACCTCAGGAGAAACTGAAACCTGAATTAAAAAACTCCCAGTAAGTGGTGTGGGGCTACAACACAGCCTCTCAAGTGGCCCCACACCCAACTGATTTTCAGGAATATTCGCTTGGATTGCCCAGAACTTCACATAAGTTCTATAGGGCCTCTTGAAAAGCTTCTTAAGAACTGTGCTAAGGCTATAAATAAGAAAATGAATGTTCTCATTGTACAAACCCCAGCCTCAAAACCCAGAACTTGTGGATATTTATAGGTGACTCTTACCCGGGACACAACCCTGACTTTGTCTGTGTCAGTGTAAAGAAGCCAGATGGGGCCTCTGTTTACTTCTTTTCCCTGAAGTAGTTTTTGAGATATCTTCCAGATCCTGCATTCCAGTAAAGGACCTACCCAGACCAAGGAACATACTCAGCTGGCCTTGGACCCTCTACTCAAGATGCCTTCTGACCTTTTCAAGGCCTCCAGCAGATAACCTTTGATCTCTGTCATGGCACACCTGGCCACCTTCTGAGTTACACTGTATCACAGTCTGAATTGCTTAAGAAGAGGGCCCTTGTATTAACTGGGATGGAAGTGGAACACATTATTCTTAATAAAGCATCACAAGAATGGAAAAGCATGAATCCTATGTACTCATTTTTGATCTGAGGACAATTAATGACAATGACACAGTGGGGGTGGGGGAATGGGAGAGCAGAGAGAGAAAGAAGGAGGGAGGGGTGGGGAAAGGAAGAGCAGAGAGAAGGAAGGAGTGAGGGGTTGGGGTCTTGGTGTGTGCCACACCTTTTGGGGGCAAGACACGATTGTAAGAGGGTCTTTACTTAATAAATGCAATCAGTGTATCCTGGTTTCTTGTACCCTCAATGAATCCCCAAAAATAAATTTAAAAAAAAAAAAAAGAAGAGGGCCCTTGCCCTGCTTCCTGAAACCTACCTACATTCCAGCCAGTGACCAGGTTATCCTCAAGACTTGGAGGGAAAGACCTGAGAAACAACTCAAGGGAAAATGGACTGGCCTCTGGGATGTCCTGCTTGTGACCCCTACAGTGGTAAAGTTGTCTGGATGACATCACTCCCACATCAGGCCTTATCCTCCTGAGAAAAACCAGGAACTCAAACCGGACCATTGGACTGCAGAACTGTGCAGAGATGAGAAGTAAAAGCCTCAGTTGCTGGGATGGGAAGTTATTCTCAGACATCTTTGTTTGTTATTGTATTTAGCAATTTTTGTTGTCTTTCGTTAACTGTGTTTCATGTTGTTCCCAGGGTAACTTTAAACCTATCCCTAGCCTGCAGTAAATCATAGTAATCATTTTTATTTAAAATCTACTTCATAGAAATGAAGTGTAGTAATAGGAGTGGGGAGTGAGAGCGCATGTGGTGAAAGTAAGATGAAGTTGGCCAGACTTGGGCCAATACACACAGCTGGTCTGGCTGGTCAAGGTCCTAGTGACCTTTACTTCCTCTGGCCCATTCTCATTGTTTTGTAAATGTAGCCCCCACCTCACAGATGCCTATCTTTAGTCATTTAGGTGGATTGATTTAGGAAATTAACTTTTGAATTGGAATGTGGTAATAGGTCACTGAGTTATGCTGATTATTATTTAAAATAAGGGTTAATATGGTTTTTGCCTCGAACTTTTATGGATAAAACCATGATTTTGGAAATGGAAGAACAGAACGGTCTTGGAGAGGCTACTCTCACTGTTCTCCAGAATTGTTGGCCTTCTGACAGTCTGATGGACCTATCCCTGTATCCACATATAGGCTGACAGTGAGAGGAAGCTGAACCCTCTTTGTCTGGTAACAATATTTTCCTTGCTTGGAAACCTTGAGCTTGTCTTTCTTTCTTGACGAACTTACATAGGCATCCAAGGCTCTGCATAATTGAGCTTTGACCAGTTTTTCCAAACTTATCTCCCACTCTTCCCTAAAATTTCCATTACCTTCAGCCAAAGGAAACAACTGCAGCTTCCCACCCTTCCCTCTCCTACTGCCTCAGTCACAACCACATTTATCATTGTAGGCCTGTGTTAAATGACTGCTCACACCACCCACTTTCTACTCAACTGCCTAAATATCTCTTTCTTCAAACTCCTTCAGGGTTTTTTTTTTTTCGGGGGGGGGCGGCTCTCAGACCTCTTACTTTTTTTTGTCATACCATAATTGTATGTGTACATTTTTATTAAGCTGAAATCTATTTGAAGATAAAGACTGTTTCTTATATTTTTTAGTCATCCAGTATTCTAGCATCTGGCATAATGTGTTATTTACAAATAACTTAGTAAATATTTTCAAATGAATTCAATTAGGGTCAAGTACAAGCCCTTCCCTCTCCTACTGCCTCAGTCAAAACCACATTTATCATTATAGGCCTGTCATAAATGCCTGCTCACACCACCTGGGTTCCTATAAATGGATCAGAGTTTCCTCTTTTCCTGAGCTTCAGCTCATGCTGCTCTAAAGAGTACTATTCACTGGAGCAAGGGGATACAGGGTACAATATAAAGGTGAGCCTGGAACTGAGTGAAACCACAGGCACTGCTTAAAATTCTGTCTGACCAAGTGAAGAGCAAATGAAAGTTGTCAACATGGATTATACCAGCTTGTAGAGATGTCACTGCTCACTCCAAACTCCAAAATGCTCTCATCTCTTACTTCTTCTGTTTCATGAAAGGCATCCATTTCCAACTTTCTTTGGAAGTGTTCTCTAAACTTTCTCTTTGTTCTTAAATACATTTCTCTTTGTTATACTGAAAAAAAAAAAACTCACAAAACCCAAAATGCTGTATGTTTTCTGAGTCTACTATTGGGGTTGCAGAATAGTGTGACACTTTGCTCATCCATCATAAGAGTCATGGCCAACACTCCCCTAAATAAAGATAGGATAACAAGAGAAAAACATAACAAATGTATCTATTTTCACATAGTACAAGAGATTTCAGAAATGAAGTCTCAAAGACCCCGGAAAAATTGTCTGTTTTTATTCCTGGGTCCAATGAAGAGTAGACAGCCACACAGAAATGTGAATGTACAAAAGGGTGGGATCCAATGGTGGCAGACTGAGTGTGTGTTGGTGGGAACCCAGCAAGGCCTGTCTGTGGGCTTCTGATGAAAGGATGAAAGTCCAGCCCCCATTTATTCTCTCTCCAACATTCTCATTTGCCCTCCTACTATGTGCCTAGGTAGCAAGAAGGCCCTCAACAGATGCAGACCCTCGATCCTGGACACTCCATCCTCCAGAATCTTAGGCCTAATCAACTCCTTTTTTTTTTTTTTTATAAATTACCCTGGTTGTGGTATTCTGTTACAGCAGTAGAAAATGAACCAAGACAATTATGGAATAGGGATCCTCTAGTGAGACTGCATCCAGATATTAGACTTGGACTCTAGAATTTTAAGCATCCAAGATATTTTCCTAGGTAACCACAATACCATTGTCGCACATTAAAAAATTAACAATTATTACTTAATATTATCTAATATCCAGTCCAAGTTTAACTTTCTTAGTTGTTTTTAAAATAATAAAAGGTAAATTCTTGGGTGGCACCTGTGGCTCAGTCAGTAGGGTGCTAGCCCCATGTACCGAGGGTGGCAGGTTCAAACCTGGCCCCAGCCAAACTCCAACAACAACAAAAAAAATAGCTGGGCATTGTGGCAGGTGCCTATAGTCCCAGCTACTTGGGGAACATCAAGAGAATCACCTAAGCCCAGGAGTTGGAGGTTGCTGTGACCTGTGTGATGCCATAGCACTCTACCAAAGGTGACAAAGTGAGACTCTGTCTCTACAAAAAAAAAAGTAAATTCTTTACATATGTTTTATGGTGGCATATTTTTAACCAAGACCAACAGAGCCAAATGTTTATTGATTTTGTTCTCCATCTGTGGGGGTTGCAAATAAATATTTTCAGAATCCCATGGTGACAGAAGTAGTAGCATGAGGTCATATCTGAGACTCTGGCAAGGTTTGAAGCTGACTGAGGAAATGTTTCATGGAAATGCAAGGATGATACAGGGCCAGAACACCAGGGTGAGTAGGCAACTGTCCAAAGAGGACTGACTTCACAGTGAAAACTTCCTCCTTTTTCAAACTTCTTCCTGAAATTCCATCTTTGCTTATCCCAGCTGTTCAACACTCCCCATCACCTGTGTGATCAAGGGCAGGCACTTTGAGCGGCAAAGGGCCCAAATCAGGATGCTCAGGTTGGTCCTTGTCAACCTAGTTTCTTTCTTTACCCTGTGATCTGCTCCTCCTTTTTTTGTTCTAAGCCACAGATTATCCATTTGCTTCTTCATTCATCCCTTACTCCTCTTCATTCTTCTTTGACATTATGACTTCACTGTGTTTTTCCATACATAATTCCACTTCCTCTGGCTTAATTCCAAATCCATATAAATTTGGGATCTCCACCCATTTCTTTATTGTGCTTGCCTCCTGCTCCTTAATAATTGTTCCGGTGGCTCCCAGACTCCTGCAGTAGACCAACTTTAATTTCCGCCTCCACCTATCTCAGTGGTCCTCCAGGCACCTGCCATAGCCAGCTGTCCACAGTGGGTTTTGCCCCACTGACATTCTTTAAGGATTTGTATGCTCCCCAGACAAATCACTGGGTAGATCCAACACTTCTCTACTACTTCCTTTATCACTTCATGTGTGTTTTAACGCTTACAAGGATTGCTCATCCCAAAGATTTACAGAGGATTATAAACAAGGTTCTATCCATGAGGATAAAATAGGAATAAAACCTCCAGAAAGGTATACAGAGGATATAAATGGATTTGGCTTTTGAGTAATTATTTTTGTCTCTACCATAAAAGCACATCCAAGGGGAAAAATCTACAAATTCAGAGAGCCACAGAATTTGCAGGCTCATCATTTTCCTACCATTTCAGCTTTGTCATCTCCCTAGGCCAACTTTGTCACCACAGGAAGAAACTCTAATTATGCAATGGTTACACCCTCCTGCATTCTGTTTCTTGTTATTCCACTGGGCTTACTTGAGGTTTCAGTAAAGTGGGTTTGATCAGGATGGACCACATAGCTGCTATGATTCCCTCTATTATACAGACAAGGCCAAAAGAGTTCAAGAAATTTTCACAGGAAAGTTGATGAAGTTGAGCGTCCTCAGCATCTCTCCTGACTCACTTTTCACAGACAGCAACCTAGGAGAGAGATTCTAACTGGTTGACACTACTCCCTTCTGCTACTTAAGTGGGACCACCTACAGGCAGATTTGAACATCACAGGACTTCAAGGTCTGAGATGAGGAAATTTGAAGCAAGGGAGGAAGAAAGAAGGGAAGAGGAGGATAAGAAGGTAAACATAAAGAAAGAACACATGCCCCCGGCGGAAGGGACTGCATTCATTCGTTTCCTGGCCAAGGAACCCATACACCTATATATACCCTGAGGCTAGAGGCCTAGAGGAGGAGACGGGGAAAGACTGGGAGAGGAACGGAGAGAGCTTCTCTCTCCCTACTTGAAAACTCTCCCACTACCAGGAGCTTTGGTGTTTTCTGTATTCTTTTCTGTAAATCAATTCTGTCTTATCACGGACGGGGGGGGGGGGGGCGGGAAAAATGTAATGAAGAAAAAAAAAATACATGTATTTAAAAAAAAAAAAACGAAAGAAAGTTGGAGATACATAAATATTATAGCATGGTTCCCACATAATGTTCTCAAGAGATTGCCTCTGATATTTAAATATACATTTTTTTAAAAATCCTGGACAGGTCTAAGATTTCTCACAAATCTAAAATTAATTTTCATCTGTTTAGATGGAGGGCTAAATTCTGTCTTTTATGATGTCAAAAGCAAACCAAATAAAACTGTGTTCTATGGCTTCAGAAAAGGGAGGGAGGGAGGGAGGGGAGAGAAAGGGAGGAAAGAGGGGAGCAGAAAGGGATGAGGGAAGGAGGGAGGAGGGGAGGAGGGAGGAGGGAGGAGGGAGGAGGGGAGGAGGGA
>CAUYRH010041514.1:0-38665 GCA_963574655.1 Perodicticus potto | reverse complement strand
CTGCAACCAAAAAATGGCCAGGCGTTGTGGCGGGCGCCTGTAGTCCCAGCTACTTGGGAGGCAGAGGCAGGAGACTCGTTTAAGCCCCGGAATTGGAGGTTGCTGTGAGCTGTGATGCCACAGCACTCTATCCAGGGTGACCGCTTGACGCTCTGTCTCAAAAAAAAAAAAAGACCTCCAGGCTGTAAATAGTCCAGCCAAGGTTCCTACTAGTTTCAAGTACACACTCTATCCAGGCCTCTATCCCAGACTGCCCAACAACACATACCTTAATGATCAGAGCCTCCATGCATTCTTTCCCACACCTCTTCACCACCACAAACAGGCCCTTTTCGCTTTCCCCAGGAAAGTCAACAATAACCACTGATGGCTATGCCTCACTGGTTCATCGAAACCTTTACTTTTCTCAGGGCCTGGCATGTTGGGTCATGTCTGTAATCCTAGCTCTCTGGAAGGCCAAGGTGGGCAGATCCTTTGACATCAGGAGTTCGATACCAGCATGAGCAAGATCGAGAAGCCATCTCTACTAGAGAGTAGAAAATATTAGCCAGGCATCGTGGCCAGCCCCTGTAGTCCCAGCTGAGGGGCTAAGGAAGGAGGATTGCTTGAGCCCAGGAGTTTAAGTTTAAAAAAAAACAACAAACTTTTGTCAGACTCTGAATGCTAATTTGATGGATCTGGTCTTCCTTTGCAATCCCACTCTGACACGATATGTGGATGATGCCCTTGCCTGCCCAGTCCCTTCCAACACCTCACTCACTGACATTCGGTATCTGTCCCAGCCCTTGTTCATAAAGAACACAAGGTGTCTAAGGACAAATGACACCTATGTAATGTACAAGTACACTATTTGCCCCTGAAGGTAAAAATCTTCCTATAGAATACATTTATACCATCATTCATTTTCCTTTATCCAAGATTAGGAAGCAACTCAACCCTAACAGTTTCTGGTCCTGTCATAAGTTGAATTTTGTCCACCTACTCCCCCAAAATATGTTGAAGTGCCATCCCTCAGTATCTCAGAATGTGATCTTATTAGGGAAGGCAATTGTTGCTGATGTAGTTAGTTGATGTCATGCTGGCATAGGGTGGGCCCCTAATCCAACACGACTGGTGTCCTTATTTATTTATTTATTTGAAACAGAGTCTCACTGTGGTGTCCAGGCTAGAGTGCTGTGGCCTTAGCTTAGCTCAAAGCAACCTCAAACTCCTGGGCTCTAGGGATCCTCCTGCCTCACCCTTCCAGGGAGCTGGGACTACAGGTGCCCACCACAATGCCCAGCTAATTTTTCAATTTTTAGTAGAGATGGGGTCTTACTTTTGCTCAGGCTCATCTCAAAGTCCTGACCTAAAGGGATCCTCTCAGCCTCCTAGAATGTCGGTATTATAGCGTAAACTACTGTGCCTGGCCTGCTGTTCTTATAAGAAAGTGACCACATGGAGAAGGACACATAGGACACACATATGATGATGAAGGCAGAGGTTGAAGTGGCTCCAACTGCAAGCCAAGGAGTGCAAAAGATTGCCAAGAAACTGCCAGAAGCTGGGCAGCGTCAAGGAAGGCCTCAGACATTTCAGAGGGAGCACGGCCCTGCTGACACCTTGTTTTCCAACTTTTAGCCTCTAGAGCTGTGAGAGAATAAATGTCTGTTATTTCAAGCCAGCCCATTTGTGGTACTTTATTTATTTTGAGACAGAGACTCACTCTGTCACCCTGGGCAGAGTGCTGTGGCATCATCATACCTCATGGCAACCTAAATCTCTTGGGCTCAGGGGATCCTCTTGCCTCAGCCTTCTCAGTATGTGGGACTACAGGCACCTGCCACAATGCCCGGCTAATTTTTCTTTTCTTTTCTTTTTCTTTTTTGAGACAGAGTCTCACCCTGGGCTTGAGTGCTGTGGCATTATAGCTCACAGCAACCTCAAACTCTTAGGTTCAAGCGATCCTTTTTGCCTCAGCCTTCCGAGTAGCTTGGACTTACATGCGCCTGCCTGCCATAACACCCAGCTATTTTTACTAGAGACAGGTTTCATTCTTGCTCAGGCTGGTCTCAAACTCCTGAACTCAAGCAATCCACCCTCCCTGACCTCCCAGTGCTAGGATTAAGGGCATGAGCCATGGAGCCTGGCCAATTTGTGGTACTTTAAACAGCCCCAGGAAACTAACACAGGGCCTGTTTTGATGTTGCAGAACTTGAGTTGGCTGTGGCCTTTCATTTGGTCTAAGGCCCTTTAATTTGGGACACACTTTCCCTCTTCTCATTTAAGTTTCTCAACTTTTCTCTCTCCTCTCCAAACCCTGGGGAAACTGGGATTTCCTAACTATGCTCCACCCTTCCTGTGTTTGAAAGATCATGCTTAGGTGTTCTTGCTCTAAAACATAATGGAAACCAGAGACCTACAGGATTCTTCAGAGTTACCTTCAGTCTACCCTCAGGCCTTCCCTCTTTTGGTGCTGAGCAGCCACCAGAGCTGCATAACTGGCCTACGCCACCATTTACATTGTGGGTCATTCTCTCAAACCTTTATGTACCCCATGCAGCTCACACAGGGCTGGAATTTTTTCCACTTTCAGACTCACTTCTGCTGAGGTCCTACTACTATCTCCCTCCCATATCACTATTTTTCACTGCCCAAACCAGAATGAAAGCAGTCACTCTTCTGTCTCTCCCATAGGGGAGGCACAGCCTCCTAACTATGGTCCCATTACCCCAAACCTTACTCTTCCTCATCCCTTATTTTGCTAATCCTCTTCACAACCTAAATCACCCTCTTTGTAGATGGTTCTTTTTTTTTTTTATTTTTCTTTTTTTGAGACAGAGTCTCACTTTGTCACCCTCAGTGGAGTGCTGTGGCGTCACAGCTCACAGCAACCTCCAACTCCTGGGCTTAGGCAATTCTCTTGCCTCAGCCTCCTGAGTAGCTGGGACTACAGGTGCCGGCCACAATGCCCAGCTATTTTTTTGTTGCCATTTGGCCAGGGCTGGGTTTAAACTTGCCACCCTCAGTATAAGGGACCGGCACCCTACTCACTGAGCCACAGGCACTGCCCAAGATGGTTCTTACCTTAACCATCCAGCAGGAAATTCCAAAGGGACAGGCCCTCTATTGACTCTGAGTAGCCTGTAGGGTTTTTTGTTTGTTTGCAATTTTTGGCCGGGGCTGGATTTGAACCCACCACCTCCAGCATATGGGGCCAGCGCCCTACTCCTTTGAGCCACAGGCACCACCCTTTTTTGGTTTTTTTGTGGGGGAACTGAGTTTCACTTTGTCAGGTATAGCCTCCCAAGTAGCTGGGACTACAGGCACTCACCACAATACCCAGCTATTTTTTAGAGACTCTTTTCTCAGGCTGGTCTTGAATCTGTGAGCTCAGGCAATCCCCTGCCTCAGTCTCCCAGAGTGCTGGGATGACAGGCATAAGCCACCTCTCCAGACTGAGCAGCCTGTAGTTTTAAGCGCCTTCCTGAACCCAATTCACTCAGATGGGGAGGGCTGGAGAAAGGGAGATGTTGACCAAAGGGTACAAAGTTTCAGTTAGACTGAAGGAGTATTTTAGTGGTCTATTGCACTGTGTAGTGACCACAGTTAATATACTAATGTATATTTCAAAATTGCTAAAAAAAAAAAAAGTCTGGGTAGGGTAACTCACGCCTGTAATCTAAGAACTCTGGGAGGCCAAAGCGGGAAGATGCCTTGAGCTCAGGAAACCAGGTTAAGCAAGAGTGAGATCCTGTCTCTACTAAAAATAGAAAAACTAGCTGGGCATTGTGGCAGGTGCCTGTAGTCCCCACTACTCAGAAGGCTGAGGCAGGAGGATTACTTGAGCCCAAGAGTCTGAAGTTGCTATCAGCTGTAATGATGCCATAGTACTCTACTGAGGGCAACGAGGTAAAACTGTCTCAAATAAATAAATAAATAATAAAAATATCAGCTTGACTGAATCTTTCTGTAATGTAGAGCAAAACAAGACATTGTACCTCATATACATACATAATTATTGTCAATGTCAATTAAAAATAAATGAACCCCCAAAACAGCACACTCCTAGCACTCATCTGAGCTTGCATATTAGCCCAAGATAAGAGAGCCAGTATCTTGCAGTGAGAGGAGGTGTGTTTTTGGGGTAGCCCAAAGTCTGTATGCTTTGGAAACAAAGAGGGTTTGTGGCTGTTGTGGACGCCCAAATGGCACTCAGTTTGCCAAATTTTTGGAAGCTTTGCTTTTATCTCGAGAAAAGGCAGCCTTTAATATGGAGGCATGTGCCGGTAGCCAGATCCTGGAAGCTACAGGGCATTTCCTAGCTGCCAGACACAGGGTATGTGCTACCTCTCACAGTCCCAGCATCTCAGCCTACTTCACTTCCTCATCTGCTCCTTGTCGCACCTGACACTCTACCTAAAGAACTCCAAGTCTCACAGTTTAAAGGTCCTGACATTGAAAAGGCCATCTGGTAGCTGGATCCACTCAGATGGGCTTTACAGACAACCAGACAGTCACCAGGTCTTCTGTGGTCCGTCTCCTGAAATCCAGTCTATGGCCTTCACAAAGTCACACATCGTGAAAAGGAAAAGTTAAGGACCTCATTCACAAGACATAGGGGGAAAACTTCAACCCTTATGTTGAACAAGTGTTCTTGGGGATTCCAACTACCAAAACCAAAACCCTGTGGTGGTAGGATGAGGGAGGGAACAGGCCCTTAGAGGGCTCAGTTCTACACTGGTAAAAATTACTTCATTCATGGGTGGCACCTGTGGCTCAGTGAATAGGGTGCCAGCCCCATATATCAAGGGTGGCAGGTTCAAACCCAGCCCCAGACAAACTGCAACAAAAAAAAATAGCTGGGTGTGGGTGGCTCCTGTGGCTTAGTGAGTAGGGCGCCAGCCCCATACACTGAGGGTGGTGGGTTCAAACCCGGCCCCAGCCAAACTGCAACAAAAAAATAACCAGGCATTGTGGCAGGCGCCTATAGTCCCAGCTACTTGGGAGGCTGAGGCAAGAGAATCGCCTAAGCCCAGGAGTTGGAGGTTGCTGTGAGCTGTGTGACGCCATGGCACTCTACCAAGGGCTAAAGAGTAAGACTGTCTCTCTACAAAAAAAAAAAAAAAAAAATAGCTGAGTGGTGTGGTGGGCACCTGCAGTCCCAGATACTCGGGAGGCTGAGGCAAGAGAATCACCTAAGCCCGGCTTGGCACCTGTGGCTCAACTGGCTAAGGCGCCAGCCATGTACACCTGAGCTGGCAGGTTCGAATCCAGCCTGGGCCCGCCAAACAACAATGACGGCTGCAACCAAAAAATGGCCAGGCGTTGTGGCGGGCACCTGTAGTCCCAGCTACTTGGGAGGTGGAGACAGGAGACTCGCTTGAGCCCAGGAATTGGAGGTTGCTGTGAGCTGTGATGCCACAGCACTCTATCCAGGGTGACAGCTTGAGGCTCTGTCTCCAAAAAAAAAAAAAAAAAAGAATCACCTAAGCCCAAGAGATGGAGGTTGCTGTGAGCTGTGACGCCAAGGCACTCTACTGAGGGCGACAAAGTAAGACTCTATCTCTAAAAAAAAAAAAAAAAAAAAAATGACTTCATTCAGCTTCCAAGATCCCATGGGTATATTACATCCTGACAATAATCTGCATATTTTCTAGATGATTAGAAGTTTTCCCATGCAAACAAGCCATGGCCAATATTTTACTAGAATCTTCCCTACTTGGGGCATTCTCTGTCCCACAGAGGCTCTCAGGTCACAGGTAGGGGCATTCAGTACAGCCAGTGGCCAGCTCCATTTCACAAATATCACTTTGTCGCTATCACCTATGATCAACAGGCCACTTCAGACTCATTAAATGTAAATTTGCCAAACTAACTGAAGAATCAGACGTACCTTGGCCCAACATTCTCCTGTTAGCTTCTTGCATGGCCACAAGTTTCATATATCACTGACACTTGTTAGGGGCTTAGTTTCATATCACTGCTTGTTAGGGGCTGACTGTGTTATCTTCCAAATTCGTATGTTGAAGACCTAATCTGGAGTCTTCAGAACGTGGGAGTATTTGGAGATAGAGGCTTGACAGAGGTAATTAAATTAAAATGAGGCTGGGTGGCTCCGTGCCTGTGGCTCAACGGTCTAAGGCACCAGCCACGTACACCTGAGCTGGTGGGTTGGAATCCATCCCGGGCCCGCCAAACAACAATGACGGCTG
The DNA here is from genome assembly GCA_963574655.1 of Perodicticus potto. Classification (NCBI taxonomy): domain Eukaryota; kingdom Metazoa; phylum Chordata; class Mammalia; order Primates; family Lorisidae; genus Perodicticus; species Perodicticus potto. The sequence continues at coordinate 32,471 of CAUYRH010041514.1, read as the reverse complement.
CAACCAAAAAATGGCCGGGTGTTGTGGCGGTTGCCTGTAGTCCCAGCTACTTGGGAGGCGGAGGCAGGAGAATCGCTTGAGCCCAGGAGTTGGAGGTTGCTGTGAACTGTGATACCACAGCACTCTGTCCAGGGTGACAGCTTGAGGCTCTGTCTCAAAAATAAATAAATAAATAAAAAATAAAAAAAAAAAATGAGGCCGGGTACAGTGCCTATAATCCTAGCACTCTAGGAGGCTGAGGCAGGAGGAACCCTTGAGTTCAGGAGTTCGAGACTAGACTGAGCAAGAGCAAGAGCACAACCCTGTCTCTACTAAAAACAGAAAAACTAGGCTTGGCACCTGTGGCTCAACAGGCTAAGGTGCCAGCCACATACACCTGAGCTGGCTGGTTCGAATCCAGTCTGGGCCACCAAACAACAATGATGGCTGCAACCAAAAAATGGCTGGGCTTTGTGGCGGTGTCCTTTAGTCCCAGCTACTTGGGAGGCAGAGGCAGGAGACTCGCTTGAGCCCAGGAATTGGAGGTTGCTGTGAGCTGTGATGCCATGGCACTTTATCCAGGGTGACAGCTTGAGGCTCTGTCTCAAAAAAAAAAACAAAAAACAAAAAACAGAAAAACTAGGCAGGCATTGTGGTGGGGCGCCTGTAGTCGCAGCTACTTGGGAGGCTGAGGCATGAGGATCACTTGGAGCCCAGGAGTTTGAGGTTGCTATGAGCAATGATGCCACAGCTATCTACCGAGGCTGCCAGAGTGAGATTCTTGTCTCAAGAAAAAAAAGAATAAGTTAAAATTATCCCATTAGAGTGGGTCCCAGTTGAATCTGACTAGTGTCCTTATAAGAAGAGGCAGCTAATGGGTGGCGCCTATGGCTCAGTGGGTAGGGAGCTGGCCCCATATACCGAGGGTGGCAGGTTCAAACCCGGCCTCAGCCTAACTGAAACAAAAAAATAGCTGGGCATTGTGGCAGGCACCTGTAGTCCCAGCTACTCTGGAGGCTGAGGCAGGAGAATCGCCTGAGCCCAGGAGTTGGAGGTTGCTGTGAGTTGTGTGACACCACGGCACTCTACCGAGGGCAATGAAGTGAGACTCTGTCTCTACAAAACAAAAAAAAGAAGAGGCAGCTAAGATAGACCGAGACTGGAAATGCAGGCACAAAGAAGAGAAACCATTCAGGGAGACAGTGAAGTGGCCATGTGCAAGACAAGGAGAGAGACCATGGAGGAAACCCAACTGCAGACCCTCAAACTCAGACTTCTGGCCTCCAGAACTGTGAAGAAACAAATTGCTGTTTAAGCCGTGCCAGTTGTAATACTTTGTTATGGCTGCCCTAGCAAACGAACAGACTGCTGTGACAAGTTACCACAAATGCAGTGGCTTAAAACATTATAAATGTCGGCTCGGCACCTGTGGCTCAACGGGCTAAGGTGCCAGCCTCGTACACCTGACCTGGTGGGTTCGAATCCACCCCGGGCCCGCCAAGCAACAATGACAGCTGCAACCAAAAAATGGCTGGGCGTTGTGGCGGGCGCCTGTAGTCCCAGCTGCTTGGGAGGCGGAGGCAGGAGACTCGCTTGAGCCCAGGAATGGGAGGTTGCTGTGAGCTGTGATGCCACGGCACTCTATCCAGGGTGACAGCTTGAGGCTCTGTCTCAAAAAAAATAAATAAATAAATAAAAAATAAAAAAAATAAAATGAGGCCGGGTACAGTGCCTATAATCCTAGCACTCTAGGAGGCTGAGGCAGGAGGAATCCTTGAGTTCAGGAGTTCGAGACTAGACTGAGCAAGAGCAAGAGCACAACCCTGTCTCTACTAAAAACAGAAAAACTAGGCTTGGCACCTGTGGTTCAACAGGCTAAGGCGCCAGCCTCGTACACCTGACCTGGCGGGTTCGAATCCACCCCGGGCCCGCCAAACAACAATGACGGCTGCAACCAAAAAATGGCCGGGCCTTGTGGCGGGCGCCTATAGTCCCAGCTACTTGGGAGGCAGAGGCAGGAGACTCGCTTGAGCCCAGGAATTGGAGGTTGCGGTGAGCTGTGATACCATGGCACTCTACCGAGGGTGACAGCTTGAGGCTCTGTCTTAAAAAAAAATAAAAATAAAAATAAAACAATATAAATGTATTATCTTAATACATTATTATAATAATGTATTATCTGGAGGTCCAAAGTCTGCCATGGGTCTTAATGAGCCAATCCAGGTGTGGGCAGGGCTGCATTGCTTCTGAAGGCTTCTGTGCAGAATTTCTTGCCTTTTAAGGCTTCTGAGGTTTGGGGGTTTTTTGTTTGTTTGTTTGTTTGTTTTTAAAGCAGAGTCTCACTTTGTCACCCTCAGTAGAGTGTCATGGCGTTATAGCTCACAGCAACCTCAAATTCTTGGGCTCAAACAATTCTCTTGCCTCAGCCTCCCAAGTAGTTGGGACTACAGGCACCCACCACGACGCCCAGCTATTTTTAGAGAAGAGGTCTCACTCTGGCTCAAGTTGGTCTTGAACCCATAAGCTCAGGCAATCCACACACCTTGGCTTCCCAAGTACTAGGATTATAGGTGTGAGCCACTGCACTCAGCTGTGTTGTTGTTGTTTTTTGTAGAGACAGAGTCTCACTTTATCGCCCTTGGTAGAGTGCTGTGGTGTCACATAGCTTATAGCAACCTCCAACTCCTGGGCTTAGGCGATTCTCTTGCCTCAGCCTCCTGAGTAGCTGGGACTACAGGCGCCCGCCACAACACCCGGCTATTTTTCTGTTTTGCAGTTAGGCTGAGGCCGGGTTTGAACTTGCCACCTTCGATGTATGGGGCCGGCACCCTACTCAATGAGCCACAGGCACCCCCTGACTCAGTTGTTTTTTTTTTTTGAGACAGAGCCTCAAGCTGTCACCTTGGATAGAGTGCTGTGGCATCACAGCTCACAGCAACCTCCAATTCCTGGGCTCAAGCGAGTCTCCTGCCTCCGCCTCCCAAGTAGCTGGGACTACAGGCACCTGCCACAACGCCCAGCCATTTTTTGGTTACAGCCGTCATTGTTGTTTGGCGGGCTGGGCTGGATTCGAACCCGCCAGCTCAGGTGTACGTGGCTGGCGCCTTAGCCCATTGAGCCTACAGGCGCCGAGCCGACTCAGCTGTTTTTTAAAGCTTCTGAAGGTCACCTGCATCCCTTGGTTTGTGGCCGCCTCTTACATTTTTGAAATGCATCATGAGAAGTCTGCTGCTTACATCTTCACATCTCTTTCTCTAACACTCCTTCTTCCTCTTATAAAGAACCTTGTGATTACATGGCGTCCACCAGGAAAATCCCAGATAATCTCCCCATCTCAAGATCCTTAATCACAAAAGTCCTTTTTGCCAATTAAGATACCATATTCATAGGTTCAGGGATTTGGATGCAGGCATCTTTGGAAGGCCATTATTTTGCCTACTAGAATTCACATCAATAATCTCCTTATGTAGTAATCACAAGACGACCATGGGGATTCCAGATTCCTACTGAGCCCTTGAGGACTCTAACCTACTGCTATCAGATATTCTTTTTTTTTGAGATAGAGCCTCAAGCTGTCACCCTGGATAGAGTGCTGTGGCATCACAGCTCACAGCAACCTCCAATTCCTGGGCTCAAGCGAATCTCTTGCCTCTGCCTCCCAAGTAGCTGGGACTACAGGCGCCCACTACAACACCCAGCCATTTTGTTTTGGTTGCAGCCGTCATTGTTGTTTGGCGGGCCCAGGTTGAATTCGAACCCGCCAGCTCAGGTGTACGTGGCTGGCGCCTTAGCCCGCTGAGCCACAGGCGCCGAGCCGCTATCAGATATTCTTAAGGAATGACTAAGTATACTCAGGCTTGTCACCAACAGCTGCAGGATGCCTTCCCTCCAGACATTCCATTACAGCCTCTTTGTGATCTCCAAATAGAATATTTAGACCTCAAGAAAAGACATCACAGGCTTGGCACCCATAGCACAGTGGTTACAGAGCCAGCCACATACACCAAGGCTGTCAGGTTCGAATCCAGCCTGGGCCAGCTAAACAGAATGGCAACTGCAATAAAAAAATAGCCAGGCTTTGTGGCAGGCGCCTGTAGTCCCAGCTAGTTGGGAGGGAGGCTGAGGCAAGAGAATCACTTAAGCCCAAAAGTTGGAAGTTGCTGTGATCTGTGACTCAACCGAGGGCTGTGATCTGTGGCACTCAACCGAGGGCGACATATTGAGACTCTGTGCCCCCCCCATAAAAAACAGAAAAAAGAAAAGATGTCACAGAAAGACTAACCTTGAACCCAGATGGAATGGTCCCTACACTGTCCCCTCTGCACTAACACTGCTGCAAACTCCAGAAGGTCCTGCCTTGAGTTCATGCCTCACAGCTGAAGAGTTGTCAGACCTGTGCTGAATGAAATCCACTTCCACTGGAGACCTCAAATGGAAGCTCTTTTAAAAGCCCTAGAAACAGACAGGGCCACAGAGTAGACAGCTATTCCAAGAGCCTTGGGTCAAGTAGAAGACATCATGAAGTAATCAGCTTCCTTCTGGAATACGAACTATCAGGATTTCCCCTCTAATTTACTTATTTATTTAGGCAGAGTCTCACTCATCCCCTAGCTAGAGTGCAGTGGAATCATCATAACTCACAGCAACCTCCAATTCCTGGGTTTAAGTGATCCTCCTGCCTCAGATTCCCTAGTAAGTGGCACTATAGACACTCTCCACCGTGACTGGCTAATTTTTCTATTTTCAGGGTCTTGTTGTTGCTCAGGTTGGTCTCGAACTCCTGAGCTCAAGGGATCCTCCTGCCTTAGCCTCCCAGACTGCTAGGATTATAGGCATGAGCCAGCACACCCGGCCCCTTATTCCCTTTTTATTTATCTTCCTAAGAATAAACATCTTCAAATACCTCATGACCAGAATTTTAAATCCACTCCACATTGAACATTCTACTCAGCAAATTGTTCCACTGGTCTTGTATAAACAGCAGGGATGAGAAGCCAATCTTGACTTCACCTGGACATTGACTACTTATAAAGTCTTGTTGGGCATTCTCCAGACCCAACCCTCAACTCTTGATTCTCTCCCTATTGGAAAATTAAGGCAGTCCAGGTCTATTTTGAACAAGAGGAAGACTGAATAAGGTTTGTTTCTACTACAGTCCAACTCATTCTTCTCTTTGGGACTCACTAAATTGCTTTTTTCTTTTTTTTGAGACAGCGTCTCAAGCTGTCGCCCTGTGTAGAGTGCTGTGGCATCACAGCTCTCAACAATCTCAACCTCTTGGGCTTAAGCAATTCTCTTGCCTCAGCCTCCCAAGTAGCTGGGACTACAGGCGGCCGCCACAACATCCAGCTATTTGTTGGTGTTGCAGTTGTCATTGTGTTTAGCAGGCCTGGGCTGGGTTCGAACCTGCCAGCCTTGGTGAATGTGGCCAGCGCCCTACCCACTGAGCTACAAGAGTTGCTTACTTTTTTTCTTACTTACCAACCCCCTCTGTGGCTTTTTATTCACGGAAGACGCTGCTCTATATACTTGGGAAATTTAATTCTCAGAACAACTCTTAAGGTAGACAGTATTATGACCCATTATAAAGATGGAGCACAGACAGGTTAAGTAAGTTTCTCAAGGTCACACAGATGCAAAGTGGCAGAGCTGTTACCTCTTAGTCTGGCTTCAGAGACTTTGCTCGCTACCACTGACACTGCTTTTCCACCTCACCACAAGGTGACTTAGTGCACAGGGAATCATAAAGAGGGACGTTCTCGTAAGATCTTCTGGGGCCTGGCTTTTAGACTCAAGGTCTGTCTGAGGAATGGGTATGAATATTAGAGCTAGCAGTTCTTGAAGGTTGCAGGGAGGTACTCTCCGCGTATTGACACAGGCTGGCCGCAGGAGGGTGCACCAGCCCCGTCCGCGAAGCCGGGGTGAAAGGAAGTCTTGGAAACCAATGTCAAGCTCAGACTCCTAGAACCACAGAACATTGAGAACAGAGCATCATAGAAGACTGAGAACAAAGCTTCTTAGAACGTACAACAAAAGCCCCTGGGCTCGAAGAATGATGAGAACACAGCCTCACAGCACCTGGGAGACAAAGCCGCTTAGTCTGTTCTGGTAAATCACAGAATCTTCCACCTAGGATTTTATAGTTCCAGAATTTGGGATACAACCGTTCTTAAACTCTCAGCAAGCAAGACCAGCTACATAATTTGACCGACCTAATGCAAAATGAAAATGCGGTACCATTTGCTCAAAAAATAAGAATGTCAGACAGCAGTAGCGAAACATTAAACCAGACACGAGGGCCTTTCTAAGCGGGCCCCAAGACCGCGAAGCTGGCTCGCCTTATAAGCATAATTTATCCGAGGACGTCGGTCTCATTCACAGCTGAGTGTCTGGGAAAGCTTCCTGCAGTGGAGGCTAAATCAGGGCTCGACCCGCTAACCCTTTTCTTCCCCCGCGCAGCCTCAGAAGCTGAAGGATAGGGTTGAGGTGGGGGGAAGCAGAAGCAGCTGCTAAACTGTCACGTGGACCCGTTCTCTATTTATAGATCACCCTTCCCCTCCCGCCGGACAGTCCAATGATAGCCAGAGCTCGCCCGCAAGAGGGAGGAACCCGCTGCAGGACCGGGGAAGTAAAGACCAATGGCATTGAAGCAAGGGCGGACTTGTTTCATTGTGACGCGGGGGGGGCGTGGCCCGGGCCCCGAAATGTTGGCTGAGGGGGCGTGGCGAGCACAGCGAGTAGGTATCTGCGAGCATGCGTCATGTTGGGCGGTGCTGATGCACTGCCCAACTTCACGGTAAAAAAGGGTACCCGCCAATAGGCGGTGGTTGCTCTGTCTCCGGGGGCGTGGTCATATAGATAAGGCGCGGGTGGGCGGCCCAATGGGCGGGCGCCTATGCAGATGAGACGGTGACAGCCCGGCCAGCGGGCGGGCGGGCAGGCTGGCTGCTGGGGCGGGGAGGTGGGACCGGGAGAGGGGTGGCCGCGGGGCCCGGCCGGGCTGGGGCTGGGGGCCGCAGCCATGATCAGGGCCTTCTCATTCCCGGTGAGCCCCGAACGGGGCCGGCTGCGGGGCTGGCTGGAGGGTAGCCTGGCCGGGCTCTGCGAGTTGCACTGGCTCCGTGAGAGGCAGGAGTACCGCGTGCAGCAGGCTCTGCGGCTGGCCCAGCCCGGAATGGGGGGCGCTGATGCCGAGGACGAGGAAGACGCCGACGAGGATGAAGACGCGGCGGCGGCGCGCCGGGCCGCAGCGGCCCTGGAGGAGCAGCTGGTAAGGGGCCGCCTGTCCATGCTTCCCTCCACCCCCCGCCTCGGTCTGTCTGTCTGTCTGTTGAAGTTGGATGCTCAGACAACTGTGGGGGTGGGGCGGGTAGGCAGGGAGTAAGAAAGGACAGGGGGTGGGGCCGGAGACCCCGGAGTTCGGTGGCGGGCGGGACCTGGCCTCCCCGCCCCCAAATCGAGGGAGGGGAGAAGCATCGCCTCTGTGGGGGAGGGGAGCATGAGAAAGCTAGACCCCCATCTCCTATATCCTTTCCCCAAAGAAAATCCTTCTGTTCACTAAGTGGGTGTCAAGCCCGGGTCTGGGTACTTTGCATGCGTTGTGTTCTTGCAGCTTTCGAGATAGGGGGTCATAGTCTCCATTTTACAGAGAAAGAAATCGAGGCTCAGAGAGAGCAAGCGACTCACCCGAGGTCATACAGCCAGGATCCAGATATCCCCTTCTCTGGGCCCCGCTAGCAGGGCTCCATCTTCCCTAAGTCCTGGTGTGCTTGGAGATCTCCTGAGGGGGCGGGGTGGGAAATGGGAATCTTAAGAGCCTCCTGAGGGAGAGACCAATGCTGAGAGGAAGGAAGCTCACAGTCCCTGAGGACCCCCTCTGGGATCTTGACCCTTACGTGTCACTTCCCCTCTTTCCTACCTGGTCACAGCCCTCCGTAACCCAAAAGGGTGAATGTTGAGGCAGCACTGGGTCTGACTTCTGGACTCTGGTTGCTCTAATGGTGGACGATGAGCAGAGATCTCTCGAATGACTCCAAGAGAAACTATCTCGCTCCCTTTTTCTGTGTCATTCCTTCAGTCTCCCAACCTGTCCTGGGTTTCCTTCACTCTCCTTACTGCCAGATCTCCGTGACTTTCTGTGTCTGCTTCTTTCTTAATCTGGTCTTTCTGTCTCTATTTCCCTCTGTGTCTTTCTATGGTCTTCCCTTGCATTTCTGCACCTCTCTTCCTGCCTCACGTCCCAGTCTCTCTTCCCCTCCCCCCAGCCTGCAGACCCCAGCTCCATTTGCAGATCCCATCCCCAAGCCTGTGTGTGGTCAGAACTTCCCGTTTGGGGAAACCTGAGCTGAGGTTGCAGTGGAGGGGGCTCTCCTGGCTGCTGACCTCACCTGCCCCTCCCTAGACGAGGAGTAGGGAAGAGGACCGAAGCCAGACTCCGCGGCTGCATGCCCAGCCCCTCCCCCCCTCAAGAGTGCACATTCTTCTCTGGAAACAGAAACAGCTGTGGGAGGCCCCACCCCCTCCCAAAGTTAGAGAGGAATTGTGGGGGCCTTCACCAGCTCCCCCACCTCAAGCTGGCTGGGCTTTGAAGGCGCCTCCCATCCTGACAAGAAAGAGAAGGGATGAGGAAGGGCTAGCTGTGTCCTTCCCCTGCTGCACCTCAGTGTCCCTGCTTTTTGCCCTTCACTGTCACCATCTCTGCCCCTCAGTCTCCCTCTTCTCTGCCCTTCTGTGTCCCCTCCAGCCAGCCCTCTGTCCTGCCGGCTTGAGGTGGTAGTAGAAAGGCCTCCCCCCCCAGCCCCCAGTCGCTAGGCATCAGGGAGGCATCTCCTCCCGGCATCAGGGAGGGGGCGGTGGCAGGCAGGGGGGAGGGAGACAGCAGCACTTAGCAGTGAGGGAGGAGTGGAGAAGCGCTAAATATAAACCCCTCTAGTGTTGGGGGTTCCTGGGTCCTTCTGAACAGGGGCTAGGGGCCTCCTCTGATCTTTGAGCCCTTGCTTTATGACAGTCACCCCCTACCCCAATCCCCCACTCAGGAATATACTCCCTCTGAAGACTGAAGCCAGATTTAATTACTTTCTAAAAGGAATGATGGAGATGCCAGGTAAAGACTAGGGGTGTCACAGAGTAGAGGGACAGGGGCTCCCTGGATCCTGTTTGCTCCCAGGAAGGAAACGGTTCCTTCCAGCAAGAAGAATTTAGGTTAGACTTGCAGAAGGACTTCCTAACACAGCTCAAAGGGCATTGGGAAAACCCACTAGGTGCATGTGAGGAGAAGAATAAGGTCAGAGAAGTTTGGGCAAAAGAGTCTTCAGGGGTCCTAAAAACCCTCTTTTAACAAAAAGATCCCTGCCTGAGTTGGACAGCCTGCTTGTGGAAGGGCTTGCAGAAAAAGGACCAGGGGCCATTGTGAGGAGGCAGAGAGCCAGATTCAGGCCAAAGACCTTCTGATATTTTAAAGATTCATCCTTTTGCAGCTGGAAAGAATGAGGTCAGACTTGCACAGAGAGGGGTGTCAACTGTGGAAGATATTTAGAGAGGGTTCAGTCACTGGGAGGGTAAGCCTCTCCTGTCTGTCCCCCTAACTCCTGCTGCTCTTCCCTGTAGTAGAATAACTGAAATTAAATAGATTTGGGGAAGTTACCAAAATCCATCTTTTTCTACATTTTTTATTTATTTATTATTATTTCTTTAGGGACAGGTCTAGCTCTGCCATCTAGGCTAAAGTGCAATGGTTTGATTATAACTCACTGTAACTTCAAACTCTGGGCCCAAGAGATCCTCCTGTTTAAGCCTCCTGAGTAACTGGGACTACAAGCGTGCACCACCACACCTGACTTTTTTTTTTTTATAATAAGGATACATACAATTAGGTAACATTATTTGCATTTGTTAGGAAACGTCCAAGTTGTATTTGGGTCCTCCACCCAGGAGATGTGTCATATACCCCTATATTGTACCCATTAGATGGAAGCTTACTGAGCCCCTTCCCTCCTTTCCCCCTTATTTGAATTAAATTATGTTTTTCCTCTCGTGTGGGCCTGTGGTTTTTCATCTACTAGTTTCAAATGAGTATTGAGTATGTGGGATTCCTGACTAATTTTTTTTTTTTAGACAGTTTCACACCCTTTCATATTTATTTTGAATTACATAAGGAAAACACAATTTTCTATTTTCCTTGTAAGAAATGCATAGCTTTTGTGTAATAGTACAATTTAGCATTTATGACACATTAAAAGGAACTGCTGTCTTAGCTCAGTTACTCCCTTCAACAATCCTGTAAGAGATGGAGTCATATAATACCCATGTTACAGATCAGGAAACTGAGGCCCAGAGAAGTGAAAAGCTGAATTTTACTCCTGGGAATCTGGTGCCAAGTCCTGCCTTCATAAACATTTCATTCTAGTCTGGTGCTGTGGCTTATGCCTGTAATCCCAGCACTCTGGGAGGCCAAGGTGGGTGGATTGCTTGAGCTTATGCATTCAGTCTGAGCAAAAGTGAGACCCTGTTTCTAATAAAAATAGAAAAAACTAGCTGGCATGGTGGCAGGCGCTTATGGTCCTAGCTACTGGGAGGTTGAGGCAAGAAGATTGCTCAAGCCCAAGAGTTGGAGGTTGCTGTGACCTATGACGCCATGGTACTCTATCCAGGGTGGCAGAGTAAGACTCTGTGTCAAGAAAAAACAAACAAACAGAAAAAAACACTTCATTCTATTACCCATTCCTCCCATTCCTTCCTTGAACTCTCCTAAATCCAGCCTGTCCTCTGAGGTCACTATTATTGTTACCTTGGTGTGACCTCTTCCAATGTTTCTTGTACCAAAAAGTGTGGAGCTGTGCTTTTCACAGATTCCACTTTCTTGAGTGAGGTCCCAGAGACGATGCCAGTGATTCCCATAGTGTGGCCCCTGGACCAACAGCAGCACATCACCTGGAACTTGTTAGATATGCAAATTCTTGGGGCTCAACTCCAGACTGGAATGGAAAGCTCTGGAAGTGGGACTCAGTAGTTTGTTTTTAAACAAGCCCTCCAGGTAATTATAACTCACTCTTGCTTATGCCATATGAGTTCTGTACTTTCCTCTTTTTGCTCAATGTTATACCTTGGTGATGATGGTTCTATATAGAAATTTGCCCCATTCCATTTTTAACAGCCACATAGTATTCCACTGTGTACATTCATTCTTCCATCAAATATTTCCTGAGCATCTACTTTGTGCCAGGCATTGTCCTGGGCACTGGCAGGGGGTACAGCTGTGAACAAAAGAGACAGAAATCTCTGCTCTCCTATGACTAACAACAAATTACATGTCAATAGATAATTTTAAATCAAGAGATTACTGATATGTAAGGGGAAAAAACTCAAAAGTAGGGCAACTCCATGTAGAATGACAGGGGAACTATTTTGGAAAGGTGTCAGAGAAGAGATCAACCAACTAAAGACCTGAATGAAGCAAGGGAGTGAGCCAGTAGGAAACATTCTCCTAAGGCAGGAACATGCTCAGTATTTTTTTTTTTTTTTTTTTTGAGACAGAGCCTCAAGCTGTCACCCTGGATAGAGGGCCGTGGCATCACAACTCACAGCAACCTCTAATTCCTGGGCTCAAGCGAGTCTCCTGCCTCTGCCTCCCAAGTAGCTGGGACTACAGGCACCCGCCACAACACCCGGCCATTTTTTTTGGTTGCAGCCGTCGTTGTTTGGTGGGCCTGGGCTGGATTCGAACTCGCCAGCTCAGGTGTACGTGGCTGGCGCCTTAGCCCGTTGAGCCACAGGCGTTGAGCCGGTTACTTCTTTTTTTATTTTTGTTTTTTGAGACAGAGCCTCAAGCTTTCACCCTGGATAGAGTGCTGTGACATCACAGCTCACAGCAACCTCCAATTCCTGGGCTCAAGTGAGTCTCCTGCCTCCGCCTCCCAAGTAGCTGGGACTACAGGCACCCGCCACAAGGCCCGGCCACTTTTCGGTTGCAGCGTCATTGTTGCTTAGCTGGCCCAGGATGGATTCGAACCCGCCAGTTCAGGTGTACGTGGCTGGCGCCTTAGCCCATTGAGCCACAGGCGCAGAGCCATCAGTGGTTACTTCTTGAGCCTTGATTTGGGGAATTAGGCCTCCCCTGACAGCCTAGCCATTCCCTGAGTGGGGGCAAGCCTCTCCTTCCTGAGCCCACCCCAGCAAGTCAGAGCACAGAGCCTGTCTAGGAGGAAGGGACAGTACCTTTCCTAAACCTCCAGCCTTTTCTGTGGAAGTCAGTGCCTCCCCTGCCCAAGGCCACAACCTCCCCATGGCCACCAGGGCCTAAAAAAACAGATCCAAAAGTCCCTCGGCTGCCTTGGGAAAACCAAGGTCACACTTGGCCCTTCCTCATTTGAGCTGGGGCCACAGACTCATCTCCCTTGTTTCCCAACTGGTGTCACAGTCAGGGCCACCCCCACCCTCCAACGTATTCCCACGATATTGGGGTTGGGGTGAGACTGTCTCCCCTGCATCAATCCCATGGAATCAGGTGGTTGTGAGCTGGGAGCAAACCCTGGCACCTCAGCCTCTCAGCCAAGAAACCCTAGGGAGGCTCAGTTTTCACATCTGAAAAGCATGAGGCTGGTCTGGGTGTGCTGCGGTGGCATTTGTCCTCCGGGGAGTGCCTGGCTGTGAGCTGGCTGGTAAGAAATTGAAGAGACAGGCCCCTTTACTGCTGTCATGCTCTGCGGGAGGGAGGGGGGCTTGACTTGTGGCCTCTGCTTTGAACATTATCATTGAAATCACCCCTGGCTTGTCCCTTTAGTCCTCTGTGGTCACATAGAGTCAGCCCATTTGCCCACTTCTGGAAAAGTTAAATTGTGGTATGCGTTTCAGATCCCAAATTCTCTGCTCTCAGGTTCCTGTGGCATCCTCCTGCCTCCACGCTGGGGCTCCGAAATTGGGCCCCCTTGTCCAGCCAAGTCACGTGAGGAACTGAGAAATTTGGAATTATGGGATTAAAAAAAGCCTATGTGATTAAGAAATATAGCATAGGAGCGGCTCCTGTGGCTCAAAGGAGTAGGGTGCCAGCTCCATATGCCGGAGGTGGCAGGTTCAAACCCAGCCCTCGGCAAAACACACACACACACACACACACACAAGAAATATAACATATAAAATTGCATAAAATTAAAACATAATGTTCAATTTTACAAACTGTTTTAAAGGGAACAGTTAGGTTACGAAATAGTGTTGCAACTTCCTCAGAATCCCCTTCATGCTTCGTCTGAAACACAACTCCCTCCCTAACCCCAGGTAAACAGGGTATAATTTCCCCACTTTTCTTTTTCTTTTTTTTTGAGACAGAGTCTCACTTTGTCAACCTAGGTAGAGTGCGATGGCATCACAGCTCACAGCAAACTCAAACTCTTGTGCTCAAGAGATCCTCTTGCCTCAGCCTCCTGAGCAGCTGGGGCTACAGGTGCCCGCTAACACCTGGCTATTGTTTTTAGAAAAAAAGGCCTCACTCTGGCTCAGGCTGGTTTTGAACCTATGAGCTCAGGCAATATACCCACCTCAGCCTCCCGGAATGCTAGGATTATAGGCATGAGCTATCGAGCCTGGCTCTGCTTTTCTTTCTTTCTTTCTTTTTTTTTAGAGACAGAGTCTCACTTTGTCATCCTTGGTAGAGTGCCGTGGCATCACAGCTCACAGCAACCTCTAGCTTCTGGGCTTAGGCGATTCTCTTGCCTCAGCCTCCAGAGTAGCTGGGGCCCGCCACAATGCCTGGGTATTTTTTTATTGCAGTTTTGACCAGGGCCAGGTTTGAACCTGCCGTCTTTGGTATATGGGGCCAGCGCCCTACCCACTGAGCCACAGGCGCCGCCCAATAATACAACCTCTTGTATCTGGCTTCTTTGCTTTAATTCTATGTCTGTAAGTCTCAGTCACATTCTTGTGTCTGTTGGACCGGGTTCAGTTTTCATTACCATGTAGTATTGTCCTGCATGGATTTATCACATGATGGGCCCATGGGTGGTTTCCAGTGCCTGAGTCTTTTTTTGAGACAGAGTTTCACTCTGTCATCTTGGGTAGAGTGTTGCGACATCATAACCTCAAACTTCTGGGTTCAAGCAATCCTCCTGCCTCAGCCTCCTGAGTAGCTGGGTCTATAGGAACCTGCCGTAAAACTCATCTAGTTTTTCTCTTTTTAGTAGGGATGGGGATCTTGCTCTTCCTCAGGCTGGCCTTGAACTCCTGAGCTCCAGGGATCCTCCCACCGTAGCCTCCCAGAGTGTTAGGATTACCAGCATTAGCCACCGTGCCTGGCCTAGTTTCTGACTCCTTTAACCAAGGCTACGTTCATCACCAGGTGCCCATGAGTGCACCTTTTCCTACATTATCCGAGAGTGGGTTTGTTAAGTCATAGGGTGTCTAGCTGTGGAAGATATGGCTAGTTTTCCCAAATGGTTGTGCCAATTTTCACTCCCACTTCCATGTCTACTGTGAGCTATACTTGCCCCAAGTCTTTGCAGTCACTGGGTCTACCAGACTTTTAAATATGAGTCATCCCGCCAGGTTTGGCGACTCATGTCTCTAATCGTAGCACTCTGGGAGGCTAAGGCAGGTGGATTGCTTGAGCTCAGAAGTTCAAGACCATCTTGAGCAAGAGTGACATCCCCATTTCTACTAAAAATAGAAGAAAAAAAGAAAAAAACTAGCCAGGCGTAGTGGCTGGTACCTGTAGTCCCAGCTACTTGGGAGAGTGAGGCAAGACGGTCTCTTGAGACCAAGAGTTTGAGGCTGCTGTGAGGTACGATGATGCCATGGTACTGTACCTAGGGTGACAGAGTGAGACTTAGTCTCAATAAATAAATAAATAAAATACGAGTCATCCTGATATGTGTGTGTATTGGAGTCTCCTGGTGTTTTTTTTTTTTTTTTTGAGGCAGAGTCTTACTTTATCAGCCTTGGTGGAGTGCCGTGGCGTCACAGCTCACAGCAGCCTCCAACTCCTGGGCTTAAGTAATTCTCTTGCCTCAGCCTCCAGAGTAGCTAGGAGTACAGGTGCCCACCACAATGCTTGACTGTTTTTTTGTTGCAGTTTGGCCGGGGCTGGGTTTGAACACGCCACACTTAGTATATGGGGCCAGCACCGCTGTACCTGCTGAGTCATAGGTGCCGCCCATCTCCTGGTGGTTCTAATTTGCATCTCCTGGATCAACAGTCAGATCGAGCACCCTTTCCTGTATCCACCGTCCACTTGAACCCAGTGTAAGAGCATCTTAAGGATGAAGAATCTTAGAATTCTAGAATCTTAGGACAACAAACCCTAGAACCCCAGACTTGTAGAAAGCAAGGGATTCCAGAATCCTGTGCCTCAGTTTCCTCATTTGGATAATGGGGATAATGGAAGCCTCTAACTCACCAGGTAGAAGGTGTCACATGTGTACCCCCAGCATGGATCCTGGGGTGTCATGAGCACTCAGGAAACATGGTTCCCTAAGGACAGGCTTCTCACATTTTTTGTTCTCCCCTGTATCCTTGGTACCTAGAACAGAGCAGAGACCCAATGAGTATTTACTAAATGAATGAATCCTGGAATCAAAGGATCAAAGGATTGAAGGAACCTATAATTATAAGACTTTAGGGGCAAAGGCTAACAGAATTTAAGAAACTAATAATAATCAGATCAGAGAGTCTGAGAACCCGAAGAATGGTAAAAATGCATCTTTGGCAAACCTAAGATTCACTGTCTTAGGTGTTTAGACACAGGGAAGCCGCACTGGCCAAGGCCTAGTTCAGAGTGGGAGCTGAGAAGAGAAAGGAGCCAGGAGCCCAGGTCTCCTTCTGTCCCTCCCCCTTGAGGCTCTTCTAGACCTTTCTCATTCTGTCAGGCTCCCTGCACCTTCCCAGCTTCCTCCTTGGGCCTATGGAGGGATCCTGAGGAAGCCACTCCCTCCTGAGCCATCAGCCTCAGAGGGAGAAAGTCCAGGCCCCTGCCCTGAAAGCCCTCCTGCACCAGGCACCACCTCTCTCCCTCTTTATCTCCCCAGGCTCTGCACCACCCACACCCCTCCCAGACCCTTAGCCAAGGCCTCTGCCCCCACCCTCCTGCCAGACACAGCCCTTTCACTTCAACCTCAAAACTATGCCTCTTCCTCCAAGATCCAAACCCTGGCAGAGGGTAAGTGTTCAAGAAACACATCAGGCTTTGGGTTCTTCCAGCGAAGCCCCCCTGGTTCCTCTACCCAGGCTGTGTCAGGAGCCCTCTTTGGGCTCCCTGACCCCAGTCCCAACCATTCTGGGTTGTCACTGTCTAGGGTTAGGGCAGTCTAATCCATGTGTGAGCCTGCGAGGGCAGGGCTGGGGCTGTCACTGCTGTATGTACCCAGCACTGTCCCCAAAACAGAGACCTTGGGGAACCAGGCTGTCAAGCCCATCTGACTACTGAAAACGTCTCCTTACAATGCTCCCAATTGTGTGCTCCGATGCCATCTCTTGGGGACCCAAGGATGGCTCTGCTCACTTTTCCAGGTCAGCAAAGGAATGCCTGATAGTTCAAAGGGACACAGGTAAGGCCCTGACAGCATTCAGCCTAGGACCTGCCCTCCTGAGACACAGGAGCCATTGTCAGCAGCTTAGGTCTCTGTTGCCAGTTCCACCCTAAAAACTCATAAAGCCCTTCTGTTCTGTTTGCAAACATTTCTTGCGTGTCTCCACAATGAGAGCCGAGACATGAGTACCCACCCTCGGAGAGCAGTGTTCCCTTCTCCCCCATCTCTGACCTCCACCCAAGACATAGGGAGGTTAGGTAAGTCTCACCACCCCTAAGTCCCCTCATGCTGCCCCTATGGGGGGTCACATCCTTTCCCTACCCTGCGCCAGCAACCACAGACCTGTTTTTTGTTCCTATAGCTTTTCTCTTTTCCAGAATGTCTTGTAAATAGGATAATGTACTTTTCTTTTCTTTTTTGTTTTTTGAGATAGAGTCTCACTCTGTCGCCCTCGGTAGAGTGCAGTGGCGTCACAACTCACAGCAACCTCCAGTTCTTGGGCTTGGGCGATTCTCTTGCTTCAGCCTCCTGAGTAGCTGGGACTACAGGTGCCCGCCACAACGTCTGGCTATTTTTTGTTGCAGTTTGACCAGGGCCGGGTTCGAACCTGCCACCCTCGGTATATGGGGCCGGCGCCCTACTGACTGAGCCACAGGCGCCACCCTATTTCTTTTTCTTTTTTGTTTTTTTTTGAGACAGAGCCTCAAGTTGTTGCCCTGGGTAGAGTACCGTGGCGTCACAGCTCACAGCAACCTCCAACTCCTGGACTTAGTGATTCTCTTGCCTCAGTCTCCGGAGTAACTGGGACTATAGGCGTCCGCAACAATGCCCGGCTAATTTTTTTTTCTTTTTTTTTTTTTTGCAGTTTTTGGCCAGGGCCGGATCCGAACCTGCCACGTCCAGTATATGGGGCCGGCACCCTACTCCTTGAGCCACAGGCGCCGCCCTATTTTTTTTTTTTTCTTTTGGTTGGAGTTGTTGTTGTTATTTGGCAGGCCCAGGCTGGGTTCGAACCCACCAGCTCCAGGTGGCTGGCACCCTAGCTCCTGAGCTATAGGCATCAAGCCAGGATAATGTACTTTTCAAATCTAGCTTCTTTTACTCTGCATAACGCCTTTTAAGATTTGCCTGTGCTGTGATGTGTATCGGTGGCTGTTCCTTTTCATTACTGAATATTATTCCACCTAGTTGGTGGAGCACAGCTCACCCACCCACCCACCAGATGAAGGACATTTAGGTTGTTTCCAGTTGCTGGCAATTATGAATGGAGCTGCTATAAAAATGTGCATACAGGTTTTTGTGTGAATAGAAGTTTTCATTTCTCTTGGGAAAAGACCCAGGGATCTATGGGAAGAGTATATTTAACCTTGCATGAAATTGGCAAACCATTTTCCAAAGTGGCTGCTCTGCTTTGTTTTCCCACCAGCAGCCTGTGGGTGTTGCGGCTGCAGAGCTGTGATGTGAGTCCAGGTCTGGGAGACGGGGTTGAGCTCTCAGCCACCAAGCCATATCACTCCTGAAATGTAATAACAACTGTGACAAGAGCTCTCTCCACCAGTTGACACCATGTTTAAAAGAAACTATGGGGTGGCGCCTTTGGCTCAGTGGGTAGGGCGTCAGCCCCATATGTCGAGGATGATGGGTTTGAATCTGGCTCCAGCCAGCTAATACAGCAGGGGCAACTGCAACAAAAAAAAGATGGGCATTGTGGAAGGTCACACTACATCAGCACCAGAAGAGCACAGAAGAGCCTTAAGCTCAAGAGTTGCAGGTCGCTGTGAGCTGTGACGCCACAGCACTCTACCGAGGGCAATAGAGTGAAACTCTGTCTCAAAAAAATAAAAAAATGAAGAAATAAAAATAAAGGGAGACACCTGTAGCTCAGTGAGTAGGGTGCCAGCCCCATACATGGAAAGTAGCAGGTTCGAATCCAGCAACGGCCAAACTGCAACAAGAAAATAGCCGAGTGTTGTGGCGGGTGCCTGTAGTCCCAGCTACTTGGGAGGCTGAGGCAAGAGAATCTCTTAAGCCCAAGAGTTCGAGGTTGCTGTGAGCTGTGACACCACAGCGCTCTACCGAGGGCGACAAAGTGAGACTCTGTCTCTAAAAAAAAAAATAATAATAAAATAAATAGAAACATTTAAAAAAAGAAGAAAAAAAAAAGAAAAAAGAAAACCTTAAAAGATTAAACATAGAAGAATGAAAGGTTGGGCATGGTGGTTTACGCCTGTAGGCCCAGCACCTGGGAGGTCAAGGTGGTCTTGACCTTGGGAGGCTGGTCTCAAACCTGAGCTCACAGGTTTGAGACCAGCCTCAGCCAGAGCAAGACCCCGTCTCTAATAAATAGCCCGGTGTTGTGAGCTGTGACACTATGACACTCTACCAAGAGCAACAAAGTGAGACTCAGTCTCAAAAAAACCAAAAATAAATAAAAGAATGAGGATGCTGTTCTGGTGCTGGTGCAGTGTGACCTTCCAGCTGTGTCGTTAGAGGGGAATGTAGAACAGAATAAGTCTGCACTGTTTGCGTGAAGAGAGGAGGGCAAAGACGTGCATGTTCGTACTTTCTTGTAAGCCCGTAGACTGTCTCTGGAGTAAAACACAAGAAACTGGTAAGAGGGCTTGGCGCCTATAGCTCAAGCAGCTAGGGTGCCAGCCACATACACCAGAGCTAGAGGATTCAAATCCAGCCCAGGCCTGCCAAACTACAATGACAACTACAACCAAAAAATAGCAGGACATTGTGGCGGGCACCTGTAGTCCCAGCTACTTGGGAGGCTGAGGCAAGAGAATCGCTTAAGCCCAAGAGTCTAAGGTTGCTGTGAGCTGTGATGCCACAGCATTCTACTGAGGGTGACAGCTTGAGACTATCTCAAAAAACAAAAAAAGAAAGAAAAGAAACTGGTAAGAGCAGAAAATGGGGGACAGGGACAAGACCAGGAGAGAGGGTCATTATGGTAGGTGGCTTCTCACTGCACTTTTGTACTTTGATTTTTTTTTTTTTTGAGACAAAGTCTCATTTTGTCACCCTTGGTAGAGTGCCGTGGCATCACAGCAACCTCCAACTCCTGGGCTTAGGCGATTCTCTTGCCTCAGCCTCCTGAGCAGCTGGGACTACAGGCGCCTGCCACAACGCCCAGCTATTTTTTTGTTGTAGTTTGGCCAGGGCCGGGTTTGAACCCGCCACCCTCAGTATATGGGGCTGGCACCCCACTCACTGAGCCACCAGTGAGCCCTTTGTTTTATTTTTTGAGATGGTGTCTCACTCCAGCACTCTGGCTAGAGTGCCCTGGCGTCATACCACACAGTAACCTCAAGCTCTTAGGCTCAAGGGATCCTCTTGCCGCATTTGTTCTATTTTTAGTAGAGACCAGATCTCATTCTTGCTCAGGCTGGTCTCGAACTCCTGAGCTCAAGCAATCCATCTGCCTCAGCCTTCCAGAGTGCTAGGATTACAGGCTTGAGCCACTGCAACTGGCTCCTTCCTTCCTTCCTTCCTTCCTTCCTTCCTTTCTTCCTTTCTCTCTCTCTCTCTCTCTCTCTTTCTTTCTTGAGACAGAGCTTCAAGCTGTCACCCTAGATAGAGTGCTGTGGCATCACAGTTCACAGCAACCTCCAATTCTTGGGCTCAAGTGAGTCTCTTGCCTCCGCCTCCCAAGTAGCTGGGACCACAGGTGCCCGCTACAACGCCTGGCCATTTTTTGGTTGCAGCCGTCATTGTTGTTTGGCGGGCCCGGGCTGGATTTGAACCGCCAGCTCAGGTGTACGTGGCTGGCGCCTTAGCCTGTTGAGCCACAGGTACTGAGCCTATTTATTTATTTTTTGAGACAGAGTCTCAAGCTGTTGCCCTGGGTAGAATGCCGTTGCATCATAGCTCACAGCAACCTCCAACCTGGGCTCAAGCGATCCTCTTACCTCAGTTTTTCTATTTTCCTTTTTTTTTGAGAGACAGAGTCTCACTTTATTGCCCTTGGTAGAGTGCTGTGGTGTCACAGCTCACAGCAACATCCAACTCCTGGGATTAGACTCTTCTCTTGCCTCAGCCACCCAAGTAGCTGGGACCACAGGCACTCACCACTACGGCTGGCTATTTTATTTTTTTGTTGCAGTTTGGCTGGGGCTGGGTTCAAACCCGCCACCCTCGGTATATGGGGCTGGCGCCCTACCCATTGAGCCACAGGCACTGTCCCAGTTTTTCTATTTTCAGTAGAGACGGAGTCTCGCTCTTGCTCAGGCTGGTCTTGAACCGGTGAGCTCAAGCAATCCACCCACCTCGGCCTCCCAGAGTGTTAAGATTATAGGCGTGAGCCACCTTACCCCTTCAGAATGAACACAAACAACCTATTTACTCTGCCCACAGGTATTTCAGGCTTTGCTCTAGTACTGAACAAGTAAGGTTCCTGCCCTTAGGGAGTCCCATCTCGTCCAGGAGATAGTCAACAAGACAAGGGAAATGCAGCCGATGTCAGGTATTTGCTATGAAGGAAAACAAAGCTGGCAAGGGACTGAGGGGAGCGGTGGGGGAGTGGAAGCTGTTGTTTAGATCCAGTGGTCAAGGCTCGGCGCCTGTGGCTCAACGGGCTAAGGCACCAGCCACGTAGACCTGAGCTGGCGGATTCGAATCCAGCCCGGGCCCACCCAACAACAATGGTGGCTGCAACCAGGGAATGGCCAGGTGTTGTGGTGGGCACCTGTGGTCCCAGCTACTTGGAAGGCAGAGGCAAGAGACTTGCTTGAGCCCAGGAATTGGAGGTTGCTGTGAGCTGTGATGCTACAGCACTCTATCCAGGGTGACAGCTTGAGGCTCTGTCTCAAAAAAAAAAAAAAAAGGTCAAGGGAGGTCCCTACAAGGAGTGACGTTCAGCTAAGACTGGCATGAGGTGAGGGGATGTACCATGTAGACAGAGTGGGAAGAAGTTCTAGGCAGAGGGAATAGCAGAGGGAATAGCAGATGCAAAGGCCCTGGGGTAGGCCACATCAGCTGAAGCCAGTGTGACTGGAGTAGAATGAACAAGCGGGAGAGTGGAAGGGACGCTGGGGAGATGAGGGTGGCAAGCAGATTGTCCAGGGTCTTGAAGCCTGTTTTCCTTCATAGCAAATACCTGACATTGGGTGTATTTCCCTTGTCTTGTTGACTATCTCCTGGACTAGATGGGAGTCCGTAAGGGCAGGAACCTTATTTGTTCAGTACCAGAGCAAAGCCTGAAATACCTGTGGGCAGAGTAAATAGGTTGTTTGTGTTCATTCTGAAGGGGTAAGGTGGTGCACGCCTGTAATCCACCATAGGCACTTTGGCTTTTACTCAAAGGGAGACGAGAGCCACTGATGGTTGTGAGCAAGGCAGGGGCATGATCTGACTTAGGCACTTATTTATTTATTTATTTTTTATTTAGAGACAGAGTCTCACTATGTTGCCCTTGGTAGAGTGCTGTGCAGTCACAGCTCACAGTAACCTCAAACTCTTGGGCTCAAGTGATCCTCTTTTTGTTTTTTTGTAGACAGAGCCTTAAACTGTCACCCTGGATAGAGTGCCGTAGCATCACAGCTCACAGCAACCTCCAATTCCTGGGCTCAAGCGACTCTCCTGCCTCCACCTCCCAAGTAGCTGGGACTACAGGCGCCCGCCACAATGCCCAGCCATTTTTTGGTTGCAGCCGTCATTGGTGTTTGGCAGGCCCGGGCTGGATTTGAACCCGCCAGCTCAAGTGTACGTGGCTGGTGCCTTAGTCCGCTGGGGCGCAGGTGCCGAGCCGATCTTTTTTTTTTTTTTCTTTAAAGATATGGCCAGTTGATAAAGGGTCTTGAATGACAGTTTGGACTTTATTATTTTTTTTTTGTAGAGACAGTCTTACTTTATCACCCTCGGTAGAGTGCCGTGGCGTCACACAGCTCACAGCAACCTTCAGCTCCTGGGCCTGCGTGATTCTCCTGCCTCAGCCTCCCAAGTAGCTGGGACTACAGGTGCCTGCCACAATGCCCAGCTATTTTTGTGTTGCTGTTTGGCTGGGGCTGGACTTGAACCCACCACCCTCGGTATATGGGGCTGGTGCCCTATCCACTGAGCCACAGGCGCCACCCGCAGACTTTTTTTTTCCCTTTTTTTTTACAGTCACTTGTCACAATGCCTGGCCATTTTTGTTGTTGTTGTTTTTGTTGTTACAGTTTGGCCGGGCTGGGCTTGAACCTGCCACCCTCGGTATCTGGGGCTGGCGCCCTACTCACTGAGCCACAGGCTCCACCCATCAAGCAATCTTCTTGCTTCAACTTCCAAGTAGCTGGGACTGCAGGTGCCTGTCACAACGCCCACCTAGTTTTTCTATTTTTAGTAGAGATGGGGTTTCACTCTTGCTCAGGCTGGTCTCCAAGTCCTGAGCTCAGGCAATCCACCCGGCCTAGCCTCCCAGAATGCTAGGATTACAGGCATAAGCCACTGCACTCAGCCCTGGCTTTAGTTTTAATAGGATCCCTCAGGCTGCCTGTGGGAAACTAGACTTTGGTGGGTGAGGACTCAAGCAGAGAAACCAGCAAGGAGGTGACTGCATGGTCCAGGCTATTGGTGATGGTGCCTGGATCAGGGTAGGGGCATTTGAAACGGGAGCAGTGGGTCGATCCAGAGGTATTTTGAAGGTGGAGGCTCCACTTAAATCGGACAATAACATTAAAACAGCAGCAAGCATTCATTGTGCTCCTGCCTGGCTGGACTCTGGGGACAAAGGGATGACCAGAACAGCACCGGCCCTGCCTTCACTGAACTCACAAGTCCGGGGAGTGGAAACATTTGAATACATCTTTACTTCTCTCTGCAGTGGGGGCTTGCAGAGACTGGGAGGGGATCAGGGATATGGGGTGGTGATGTTTGAGCTGAGACCTGGAGGGGTTGGGGCAAGGGATATATTAAAACTTACTGGGCAAGGGATATATTAAAAATTATCCCTTACTGGGCAAGGGATATATTAAAAAAATCAGAAAGGAAGGTAAGGACAAGCCAGGGACAAGCCGTGGGCAGGCCTGTGGCTTTTTCCTGAGGGCACTGGGGAGCCATAGCAGGTGCTGAGCAGGGGTCAGGGTTGGGTGTTGGGAAGATGCTGGCTGTGGTGGGAAAGAGTCCAGAGGCAGGGAGAGCAGCTGTGCAGCAAGACAGCAGGTGGCCTGGGGTAGGAGGTGGGTCAGGCAGGGAGGGGATAAATCCCAGAGATCTAGGAGGCAATTTTCCAGAGGGGAGGGTGGGGTCCCTGCCAACTCCAGTGAGTATCAGACACTGTCTCAACTCACGGAGCCTTCACTACCATCCAGTGAGGTATCCTCAGTTCACAGTTGGGGAAACTGAGGCTGGCTGGGAAAGACACTCTTGCTGGCCCCAGGTCTCACACACTCAAACTTCCGGAGTCTGACTCCAGAGCCTTTACACTTTCACACCTCCTACTCCTTCCAGCTGGGGAAACTAAGGCATAAAGTGGTGGTGAAGTTCCAGATCCAAAGCCAATAGCCAGAAAAGAGGGATTTGGACTTACAAATTGTTCCTTGAGCAGGGACGCGGCCCTGCCCAGCCCCTACCCTCCCAGCCATAAGGGCTTGACCTCGGGGAGTCCCCGTTCTGGGCCGGGCTGCCACTCCTCCCTCCCAGTCTGCTTCAAGTCCCAAGCTGGCTCTGGACTTTAACCGAGGCCCTTCTGGCGCCGAAAAGGGCAGGCAAGCGGTGGAGAGGCTGGCGGGGCAAAATTCCCCTACTCCCAGTGCCAGGGGAGTTACCTAGGGCATGGGGTCAGGGAGGGCAGGTGCAGAGAAGGGGGTAAAGGGGGAGAGGGCAGCATCTGGAGCTCAAGAGAGCAGTGGTGCAGCTCTTCACGCCTCAGCTTCCCTCTGGTAAAATGGGCATAGTTCCTTCCATGGACGCAAGAAGGACCCAGAAACATCTGCAAGGGCAGAGGAATCTTCCCTTCTGGTCTAATGGGGGGTCCAAGGGGGTCTCCAATCTGATGAGTGAGACAAGATTTCCCAAATCTTTCTTCAAAGGGAGAAGGTGAGAAACTCCAGCTGCATGGAGTAAGAACGAGTATCCGCTCTGGATTTCCAGAAAGTCGGGGGAGACAAGGAGGGGCCATTCCGATGAGGGGGACCTGGTGGGGGAGATGGGTAGTTCCAGGCTGATGGGGACAGGCTCCCAAGCCTCCTGGGGGAGCTGACAAGCTTCCAAAGTAGTGGTGAATTTGGGGAGCCCCTCACACTGATTGGGGAGACTAAGAAGCTGCTAGTTTGATGAGGAAGGTTAAGATGGTGGAGAGACAACATGCTTGAGGCAGCCCAGCCTGAGCTGGGAGTAGAGTGGAGCCAGGACCAAAAAATAAGGAAGATTTGCTCTCCTGATCCAGGGGCAGTTCTGCCCAGCCCTCTGGTCAACAAAGACCAGGCTGGTGGTGTAGTGGCACCACCTAGCGGTTGCTGTAGGCAAGACCATCCATCCATCCAGACCTAGGGAGAGAGGAGTCCCAGGTGACCAGAGACGTGCTTGTTGAACCCACTCCCTCAGACCTGGTCCAAATTCCAACCTTCCCCCGAAACGGTGACTCTGTGGCTTCGCAACATTTATTCTCCATGTGGCAGAGTAGCCAGGGGGGTCTTTCTGCAGTACAAGCCTACCCCTGCCTTTTCCTTGTTCACAACTCTTTTTTTTTTTTTGAGACAGAGTCTCACTTTGTCGCCCTCAGTAGAGTGCTATGGCATCATAGCTCACAGCAACCTCAAACTCTTGGGCTCAAGTGATTCTCTTGTCCCAGCCTACTGAGAAAATGGGACTACACAACACAACACCGGCTATTTTTAGAAACGGCTATTTCTAATTTAGGCTGCTCTTGAACTCCCGAGCTCAGGCAATCCACTCTTGCCTCAGCCTCCTAGAGTGCTAGGATTACAGGCATGAGCCACTGCAACCCACTTTCCTGTTTACAGTTGTTCCCTGGCTCCCCAGTGCCTTGGGAGAAAGTCCACACCTTCGCCACCTAGCTGGCCTCTCCTGAACCACCCTGTGCTTTGGGTGAATAAGTAGCAGTTGTGCAAAGGTGTCAGGCATTTGCACAGGCTGTTCCCTCTGCCTAGAACACCCTTCCCTGCCTCTTCAACAGCATCTCTCCCACTCCTCCCTCAGGTCCTGGAGCAGACGCCTCCTATTGCAAGAGCCCCTCCCTGAGCCCCAGGTCAGGGCCATAATCCAACTGGGGCTGTTGTGGTCACTGCAATGTCCCTTGGGCCTGACATTGACTCTTTTTTTTTTTTTGAGTCTCACTCTGTCACCCTGGGTAGAGTGCCGAGGCATCATCCTAGCTCACAGCAACCTTCAAGAATCCTCTTCCCTCAGCCTCCTGAATACCTGGGACTATAGGCACCCAGCTATTCATTAATACCTGGGACTAATATGCCTGGCTAGTTTTTCTTTTTCTTTTTCTTTTTTTTAGAAACAGAGTCTCACTTTATTGGCCTTGGTAGAGTGCTGTAGTGTCACAGCTCACAGCACCCTCCAACTCCCGGACTTGGGTGATTCTCTTGCCTCAGCCTCCTGAGTGGCTGGGACTACAGGCGCCCACCACAACGCCCAGCTATTTTTTGTTGCAGTTTGGCTGGGGCCAGGTTTGAACTTGCCACCCTTGGTATATGGGGCTAGTGTCCTACCTACTGAACCACGGGCGCCGCCCTAGTTTTTCTATTGTTAGTAGAGATGGGGGTCTTGCTGGGGTTCAAGCTGGTCTCGAACTCCTGAGCTCAGGCAATCCACCTCCCTTGGGCTCCCAGAGTGCTAGGATTACAGGCATGAGCCACTGTGCTGACCTGACACTATGTATGCCAGGGAATTTTATGGAATGAATGCCAAGCTAAAGAGTTTGCCAGGGCAGCCATGGAGAGTCCCTCAGGGGAGGGACATGGTCAAATTTAGAAGCCTTAGGTTCCCTCCTAACCTGGGGCCTTTGCACATACTATTCCCTCTCCCCAGATCATTTGCACCCAGTAACTCCTACTCATCCTCCAGATCAGTTGAGCTGTCTCCTCCTCCAGGAAGCCCTGACCCCAGGCTGGGTCAGGCACCCCCTCCCACAGCCTCTTGGGCGCTCCCCATCTCAGCCCTGACCACTGCTGAGCCATTATTATCCACTGGATCTGGGAGGGCAGGGGCAGGTCCTGTTCACCCTTTGCCTTCTCTCTGCTTACAATGAGGACATCTGTCTGTTGGGACCTGGGTTCAGATCCCCACTCCTCCATCAGTAGAGCATCTTAGGTGAGTGTGGTCCCATTTTAGAGTCCCAGTTTTCTTGGGCGAAACGTGGAAAGAATTGGAAACATGTTTGGAAAACTTCCCAGGGCTATGGTGGGGCATTGAGGAGATGAGACCCTGCAGTCCTGAGTTGACCACATACAGGGTGACTCTGGGTGACCCACTTCCCCTTTTGGGGCCCATCTGGCTGGATGAATGGGTGGCAGAGGCCCCATCCTTCTGGGACATTCTAGGAGGCCCGCTCGGGGCTTCCCAGGGTGGGAGGGTCAGGGACTTACAGAGGGAAGAGGTGTCTTCTGGGTTAGGGGAAAACCAGCCTTCCCCATCATAAAACGGATGACAGGAGGAAAACAAGCAAGGCCGGCTCCACCGCGGTGTGAGGGGAAGTTGGGGGAGAGGATGAGGGGCCCCACGAGATGGGTGTAAACCACAGCCCGCAACTTTGTCGCCAACTTCCCTCCTGGAGCCTGTGTGCCTTGGGCAAGCTCCCTACCCACTGGCCCTTCACAGGGAATGTGTCCTCTTCCCACCTCCAACCCTGCCCCACCTGCAGCCTTCCTGCCTCAGGGACGCAGCTCCAGCCTTGTAGCTGCTCCCCAAAGCTTTCAAACCCCTAGTTCTTCTCTTTGCTCAGCACAACTCTGCCTCTAATGGACTCTTTCTATTGCAGCCAGTGGGATCCTGTGAGAACCTAAGTCAGAGCACGTCCAGCCTCTGTGCAGAGCCCTCTGTGGCTCCCACCTCACGTGCAGTGACGGCCGAAGTCCTCACCTTGGCCCACAAGGCCCTGCTCAATCCCAGTTCCCTCTCTCCCTCCTCTCCTTCACACGCTCCTTTCTTATCCTACCCCAGCCTGCTACTGCACTGGCCTTGAACCTGCCTTTCTGCCTCCTGGCCTGTGCATACACCATGGTTTCTGTGAACTCCCCACCCTGCTCCTCTGATCTTTCAGAGTTCATCTTGTGGAAGGCTGGATAATGCTCTCCTCCCAAAAAAGGTCCAGGTCCAAACCCTGGAAACCATGAATGTGACCTCACATAGCAAAAGAGACTGTTGGGAGGATGTGATGAAGTTCAGGATCTGGATCTTCTAGATCAGTGGTTCTCAACCTGTGGTTGTGACCCCTTTGGGGGTCAAATGACCCTTTCACAGGGGTCGCCTAAGTCCAGCCTGCATATCATTACGATCCATAACAGTAGCAAAATTACAGTTATGAAGTTGCAGCGAAAATAATTTTATGGTTCAGGGTCACCACAACATGAGGAACCATATTAAAGGGTTGTGGCATTAAGGTTGAGAGCCACTGTTCTAGATCATGAGATGAGGAGATGACCCTGCATTAGCTGGCTCTGTCCTAAGTGTAATCACAGGATCTTTCTAAGAAAGATTCAACTACAGAGGAAGAGGAGAAGGAGTTATTTATTTATTTTTTTTGTAGAGTCTCACTTTATCGCCCTGGGTAGAGTGCCGTGGCGTCACACTGCTCACAGCAACCTCCAGCTCTTGGGCTTAGGCGATTCTCTTGCCTCAGCTTCCCTAGTACCTGGGACTACAGGAACCCACCACAGCGCCTGGCTATTTTTTTGTTTTGCAGTTCGGCCGAGGCCGGGCTTGAACCCGTCACCTTCGGTATATGGGGCCAGCGCCCTACTCGCTGAGCCACAGGAGCCGCCCGGAGAAGGAGTTATGATTATACAATGATATGACCACATGAGAAGGCCGAGAAGCAGGGATTGGAGTGATGTGGCTAAAAGCCAGGGAGTGCTGGCAGCAGCCAGATGCTAGAAGAGGCAAGGCACAAATTTCCCCCTGGAGCCTCTGAAAGGAACCAGCCATATTGAAATTTCGATTTAACCCTCAGGAGACTCATTTTAAGCTGCCCAGTTTATGGTAATTTGTAACAGAAGCCACAGGAAACTAATACACATTTTTCTCAATTTTTATTTTATTATACATATATATGTATATATATGTATATATTTTGTTGTTGTTGTTGTTGTAGAGACAGAGTCTCACTTTATCACCCTCGGTAGAGTGCCGTGGTGTCACACAGCTCACAGCAACCTCCAACTCCTGGGCTTAAGAGAGTCTCTTGCTTCAGCCTCCTGAGTAGCTGGGACTACAGGCACCCACCACAATGCCTGGCTATATTTATATATTTTTTGAGACAGTCTCAAGCTGTCTCCCTGGGTAGAGTGTCATGGCGTCACAACTCACAGCAACTTTAAACTCTTGGGCTTACGTGATTCTCTTGCCTGAGCCTCCCAAGTAGCTGGGAGTACAGGCACCCGTCACAATGCCCAGCTATTTTGTTGTTGTTGTTGTTGCAGTTGTCATCGTTGTTTTAGCTGGCCTGGGCTGGGTTTGAACCGGCCAGCTTCGATATAGGTGGCCAGCTCCCTACCCACTGAGCTATGAGCTACCACCGTTTTATTTTGTTTTTTATTTATTTATTTTTTTTGAGACAGAGTCTCACTATGTTGCCTGCAGTAGAGTGCTGTGGTGTCACAGCTCACAGCAACCTCAAAGTCTTGGGCTTAAGCAGTTCTTTTGCCTCAGTCTCCCAAGTAGTTGAGAGTACAGGCGCCCGCCACAATGCCTGGCTATTTTTTGTTGCAGTTGTCATTGTTGTTTAGCTGGCCCCAGGCAGTTTTGAACCCTCCAGCCTCAATGTGTGTGGCTGGCGCCGTAACCACTGTGCTACAGGCACTGAGCCTTACTTTATTTTTTTTGAGACAGAGTCTCACTTTGTCATCCCTAATAGAGTGCCATGGAGTCATAGCTCACAGCAACCTCAGACTTCTGGGCTCAAGCAATTCTCTTGCCTTAGCCTCCCAAATGGCTGAGATTACAGGTGCCTGCCACAACGGCTGGCTATTTTTTATTATTTATTTATTTATTTATTTTGAGACAGAGTTTCAAGCTGTCGCCCTGGGTAGAGTACTGTAGAGTCACAGCTCACAGCCACCTCAAACTCTTGGGCTCAAGTGATTCTCTTGCTTCAGCCTTCCAAGTAGCTGGGACTATAGGCGCCTGCCGCAATGCCCAGCTATTTTTTTGTCCTTGCAGTTGTCATTGTTGCTTTAGCCAGCCCAGGCTGGGTTTGAACCTGTGAACCTCGGTGTATGTGCTCAGCACCCTACCTACTGAGCTACGGGTGCCGCCCAGGTTGGCTATTTTTTAGAGGTAGTGTCTTGCTCTAGCTCAGGCTGGTCTTGAACTTGTGAGGTCAAGAGATCCGCCAGCCTTGGCTTCCCAGAGTGCTAGGATTACAGGCATGAGCCACCAGGCCTGGCCCAACATTTTATTTTTTTAATTGACAAATAATAACTGCGCATGTTCATGGGGTACATAGTAAGGTTTTGATACATATAATGTATAGTGATCAGATCAGAATAATTGGCACATCCACCATCTCAAACATTTATCATTTTTTTGGTGTTAGGAACTTTCAGTATTCTCCTTCTAGTTATTTGAAACTATATGTTGTTAACTGTAGAAATCCTGCAGAGGTATAGAGCACTAAAAGTTATTCCTCCAATCTGGCTGTCATTTATATCCTTTAACAAATCTCCTGCTACTATTCCCATCATTCCCTCTGTTCTTTTTACTTTTATGAGATCAACTTTTTTAGCTTCCATATATGAGTGAGAACGTTAAGTGTTTAACTTTCTGTTCCTGATTAATTTCACTTAACATAATGTCCTCCAGTTCCATCCATGTTGCCTCATATGCCAGGATTTAATTCTTTTTTATGGCTGAATAGTATTCTACTGAGTATAAATACCCCATTTTCTTTATCCATTCATCTGTTGTTGGATACCTAAGTTAATCACAGAATTGGCTTAGCATTGTGAATAGCACTGCAATTAAAATGTGGGTGTAGGTGTTTCCTTGATATGCTGATTTCACTTCTTTTAGATAAATGCACATTAGTGATACTGTTCTCCATAGTGGCTGTACTAGTTTTCATTCCCATCAACAGTGCATAAGTGTTCCCTTTTCACCACATCCTCACCAGCATTTGTTATTTTTTGTTTTTTTGTCTTTTTTTTTTTTTTTTTTTGAGATGGAGTCTGGCTCTGTTGGCTGGGTTGGAGTGCTGTGATCTCACAGCAACCTCAAACTCCTGGGGTCAAGTGATCCTCTTAACCTCAGCTTCCTGAGTAGCTGGGACTAGAGGGGCCTGTCAGCACACCCAGCTAATTTTTCTATTTTTAGTAGAGATGGGGTCTGACTCTTGTCCAGGCTGGTCTCAAACTTCTGAGCTCAAGGGATCCTCCTGCCTCAACCTCCTAGAGTGCTAGGATTATAGGTGTGAGTGATTGCACCAGGCTGATTTTTTTTTTTTTTTTTTTTGAGACAGAGCCTCAAGCTGTCACCCTGGATAGAGTGCTGTGATATCACAGCTCACAGCAACCTCCAATTCCTGGGCTCAAGCGAGTCTCCTGCCTCCACCTCCTAAGTAGCTGGGACTATAGGCGCCTGCCACAACGCCCAGCCATTTTTTGGTTGCAGCCATCACTGTTGTTTGGCAGGCCCGGTGTACGTGGCTGGCGCTTTAGCCGCTTGAGCCACAGGAGCCAAGCCCAGGCTGATTTTTTGTCTTTTTGATAATAGCCATCATAACTGGGGTGAGATGATCCCTTATTTGTGGTTTCGATTTGCATTTCCCTGATAATGCGGGATGTTGACCATTTATTTGTTGGTTATTATATATCTTCTCTCTCTCTCTTTTTTTTTTTTTTGAGATAGTCTTGCTATGTCACCCTCGGTAGAGCGCTGTGGTGTCACAGCTCAGAACAACCTCAGACTCTTGGGGTTAAGTGATTCTCTTGCCTCAGACTCCCAAGTAGCTGGGACTACAGGTGGCCGTTCCAACACCCTGCTATTTTAGTGTTGTAGTTGTCATTGTTGTTTGGCAGACCCAGGCTGGGTTTGAACCCGCCACCTCCAGTGTATGTGGCTGGCGGCCTACCCACTGAGCTATGGGCGCTGCCCTATTGTACGTCTTCTTTTGAGAAACATGGTTCAGATCATTTGCCTATTGGGTTTTTTTTTAATGCTATTGAGATGTTTGAGCTCCTCGTGTATTCTGACTAGTCATCCTCTGTTGGATGACTAGTTTGCAAATATTTTCTCCTGTTCTACAGGTTGTCTTTTCACTCTGTTGATTGTTTCCATTGCAGAAGCTTTTTAGTTTGACATAATCCCATTTTCCGGTTGTAGCCTGTACTTTTGAAGTCTTTTTTTTTGTTTTGTTTTTGAGAAAGAGTCTCACTTTGTCTCCCACCCTGGGTAGAGTGCTGTGGCCTCAGAGCTCACAGCAGCTTCAAACTCTTGGGCTTAAGCGATTCTCTTGCTTCAGCCTCCCAAATAGCTGGGACTACAGGTGCCTGCCACAACACCCAGCTATTTTTATTTTTATTTTTGAGACAGCCTCAAGCTGTCATCCTGGGTAGAGTTCTGTGGCATCACAGCTCACAGCAACCTCAAACTCTTGGGCTCAAGATGTCCTCTTGCCTCAGCCTCTTGAGTAGCTGGGACTACAGGTGCCCACCACAACACCCAGCTTTTTTTTTTTTTTTTTTTTTTTTTGAGACAGAGCCTCAAGCTATCACCCTGGATAGAGTGCTGTAGCATCACAGCTCACAGCAACCTCCAATTCCTGGGCTCAAGCGAGTCTCCTCCCTCCGCCTCCCAAGTAGCTGGGACTACAGG
>CAUYRH010041512.1:0-40084 GCA_963574655.1 Perodicticus potto | reverse complement strand
GTGATTAAGAAAATGCTATGAGGGCTATCTCTCACAGTACGATCAAAATGTTTCTGATTGTATATGAAGCACATTCTGCCCTATGATTGCACCAATGTACACAATTATGATTTAATAAAATTATTAAAAAAAAAAAAGAAGGGTGCAATTTTTATAAAATCTCTGAAAAATATCTCCAGGAAGTTTCAAAATTAGAGTTATAATTTCTAAATGTTCTCTCCTTTGAGTTCCATTCCTTATTACTACAAATCCCAACATAAAATAATTATCTATCTCACCATGGTATCAGGGCAAACCTTGAAATGAGTATGGAATAACTAAGCCATATAATTATCCACTCCAAATTCCAATTGAAGTAGTTTTATTCCCTTTTCCTTTTGTATTTTACAAATCAATGTTCAATTTAATGTGCTCTTTATTGTTGTTGTAAAAGGAATAAAATTATAATGCAATGGTTTGGCTGCCTACGAGATCACTCGGTAGTGAAATCATGGGATCGACATATTTTCCTTTATTACAAATAGCAAATATCTTTGTATATTATTAAAAGAAAGATCTGTTTTAGATATTTAGAGAGGCTCAGGTTATACCTTTTTCACAGAACTAATCCTGCAATAATTTGTCAATTGAAAGACATGTTAATGTGCTTAATAGTCTCATCTTTTAAATAATCATATGCAATAATGTACACACGTAAATAATGTTCGACTATTTTATTAAGTGATATAAATACAAAGAATTGCACATATTTGAAGTGTGAAATTTGATAAGTTTGGACCTAAGTGATTATCTAATTTAAATAGATGACTCATTTAAATATTTCACATAGCTAAAAAATAGAAATAATAAATATTTAGAAATCATAAATTATTGCTGAGTAGACCTAGGTGTTTTCTTTGAAATATGTGAAAAATATAGCTATTATTATCAGAATAAATCTTGCAGGTTAACAGTGATATCAGAAATATCTCCTTTCATTTCATTTTGATATTCTTTTGTCATTCATTAGTCCACATCCACTTTCTCCAAGGTTTTCTTGCAAAAGTGCTTATAATCAATTCACAAAGAGTGATAATTTTCCCCACCAGAGGAAAAGTTAATTTTTTAAAGGAACTTTTCTATGGAGTATGGATATTTGAAGGTCTGGTCTACTTTTAGATATTCCCATTATTCCTTTAAGGTGAGTATTATCATTTCTGCTTCACAGGTAAATTGAAGCTTGATGATTTTTATTTAATGTGCCAATCTGGTTTGATGGAATCTATGAACACTTCTTAATCACATTTACAAAGTTACTCTTCAAAAGTGGCCATTATATCTAAATGTTGTATGCTGGCAGTTCTGTTCTTCTTTTATTCTAGGTTGAAAGAGTTTGATTTATTTCTATCTTTAAAGTTGGTCAGAATCTCAAGAGGGTCTTTGTTTGTTAACTTATGTGTCTCAAGCTCCCCTCATTTACCTAGAAGTGAGAAATTTAATAAATATATGAGATTACTGAAATATATAGTTATCATCAGGCATGCATTAAAATTACCTCTACAAATAGAATATTGCTGAATCAAAGTATTTTTGCTTACCATGTAGAACTATTTTTGATTTCGGAGCTGTAATTCAAGAGAATGTCAATGATTATTTTACCCTTGATGGTCATTTTTAAGATTCCCAATACTTTCTGATTATGTAAATCAGTCTTCATGGAGGTCTTTTTATTTAGAATGCATCATTATATATTCCTGAAAGGACTAGCTTCAAATCAAAGGCAGACATCGGAGATAAGTTGTTCTTAAGAATAAGAAAAACATTCTTTTCTGTTCCTTTCTCTCTTTTTCCTCCTTTCTCTCCAGATCTCGGTTACAAATATATGCCAGGTACTATTTTAAGTAGTAAAATGTGTGCATTAATTCATTTACTCTTCCCGCACATTTTATGAGTTCAATACTACTATTGTCCCATTTCACAGAGGGAGAAATTGAGGTACAGAGTGGTTAAATAATTTGCCTGAAGTCATATGGCAGTGCAGGGACTGGAACCCTGGCAAATTGGCTCAGTATCCGTACAGTATGCCTCGTAATATTAATGTAATACATATAAATATAGATTTACACATTTTAAGATCAGGAGATGAATCCAACAAGCAGGAAAACTGCAGCAATCACACTTGGTTTTATGGGGCAGCTATAATCTAAAATATTCCAGCCAGCTGTTTTCACAAGGATACTTGAGTTTGTGAGATTACATGCCACCTACACTGAAATATGCCTGGCTCATATTCCATTGCTAAATGTGCTCATATATGTGATCCTGAATTTAACTGTTCTGTTTGTTTATTGATTTAATTGAAACTCTGGTTCCCAAGTATTAGCAGCTTGCCCTCCATTTGAGAATAAATCCAGGTTTTTCCTTAGGAAAACCCAGCAACTTCCTTACAGG
Organism: Perodicticus potto; assembly: GCA_963574655.1. NCBI lineage: Eukaryota > Metazoa > Chordata > Mammalia > Primates > Lorisidae > Perodicticus > Perodicticus potto. The sequence continues at coordinate 37,654 of CAUYRH010041512.1, read as the reverse complement.
CTGCTTTTTTGATGAAAACAGAACAAAACAAAATAAACACCCTGAAAGAGTTTCACATTAATAGCTTGTGAGTTTTAAAATTAATATTTTCTTCCAAAAAGATAAGATTTTGCATTAAGTATATGACTTGAAAAGTTTTGCCACACTATTCAATGTGGTTTCACTGTATGCCTTGAAGTTAATATTTTTCCCAAATAACAATCTTTTCATTTAATGATAAAATACATGGGAAAATTGAATGATGGAGACTATAATTTTCTAAAAATGTTTCTGAGTACATTTATTTCACTCTACATATTGTTTGCCTTTGAAGTCCTATTAATCAAGTGCTCTGATAAACTACTGGGAGAAAATGGAAAGATGGAACATGTTCATATCCATGTGACTTGTTACCTGATCCTTTCTTTTTTTTTTTTTGAGACAGAGCCTCAAGCTGTCACCCTGGATAGGGTGCCGTGGCATCACAGCTCACAGCAACCTCCAATTCCTGGGCTCAAGCGAGTCTCTTGCCTCCACCTCCCAAATAGCTGGGACTACAGGCGCCCACCACAACACCCGGCCATTTTTTGGTTGCAGCTGTCATTGTTGTTCGGCGGGCCCGGGCTGGATTCGAACGCACCAGCTCAGGTGTACGTGGCTGGCGCCTTAGCCTTTTGAGCCACAGGCGCCGAGCCAACAGTATTAATTGCAAAGTATGGCCATGTGACGAGAATATACAACTGCTTCTCTCATTACTGTTATGCATTGCTCACAGTATTATAAATTGACACAACCCTTTCAGAAAGCAATTTAGCAATGGTCCCAAATTAATTCAGCGATTAAGTCTTCTTGAACCAGTAATCCCACTTCTGAGAACTAGAGTAAGGAAATAATCAGAAATATGGGATGGGATGCTATGTTCATGAAGATTTCCATTTCAATGTTACTTATAATAGAAAATTGGAGGGCGGTGCCTGTGGCTCAAAGGAGTAGGGCAGCGGCCCCGTATGCTGTAGATGGTAGGTTCAAACCCAGCCCTGGCCAAAAACTGCAAAAAAAAAAAAAAAAAAAAAAAAAAAGAAAGAAAGAAAAGAAAATTGGAGGCAAGAAGTGCTAAAGATAGAAAACTTTTGACTGTAGTTTTAATGTTATAAAACAAGAAACAAACTTTAAATTTGAAAGAAGGGAATGCTGTATAGAAGGTCTGTAATGTCTTAGTGTAATATATGTGTTGAGACCACCCTATGTACCAACGACTTCTTCTAAGCCAGTGGTTCTCAACCTTCCTAATGCCGCAACCCGTTAATACAGTTCCTCATGTTGTGGTGACCCCCAACCATTAAATTTTTTTTTGTTGCTACTTCATAACTGTAATTTTGCTGCTGTTATGAATCATAATGTAAATATCTGATATGCAGGATGTATTTTCATTGATCGCAACCCACAGGTTGAGAACCGCTGTTCTAAGCACTGCTTTCCCAAGGGTCAGAGTATTGCTTCAGGTGCTTGAAAGTAAACTACAGTGAGCCCGCTGAGGGCCGAAACATCTTGGTTTTTTTCTTCGGACCTTTGCGACAATTTAGTGACAGTGGACACCCAGTAACTATCGGTTTGTGTGGTTTACTGGCGCATGGAATGAGAGAATATTTAAACGGTCAATATTCAGGCCATTCTTCAAAATATAGTAGAACCTCTATAAGTTGACCACGAAGGGACTGTAACTGGTCAACATGTGGAGGTGGTCAGCACAAGGAACTAGGCATACTGCAGTGATATGTGGTGCACCTCTGTCCATGAAAATTAGGTCAACACCAGGAGATGGGCAAGATTGGGAGGTGGCCAACTATGGAGGTTCATCTGTAATTAATCCAAATTACCAAATTTTATTTTATTTTATTTTATTTATTTATTTTTTTGGTTACTATGTCACCCTGGTAAGGGCATCATAGCTCACGGCAAACTCAAATTCCTAGGCTTAAGCGGTTCTCTTGCCTCAGTCGCCCAAGTAGCTGGGATTATAGGCACTTGCCACAACAACTGGCTATTTTTATGGATGAGATTTCCCTCTGGCTCAGGCTGGTCTCAAACCGGTGAGCTCAGGCAATCCACCACCTTGGCCTCCCAAGTGCTGGGATTACAAGCATGAGCCATGGTGCCCGGCCAAATTATTGAATTTTACCAAGGGGGTTTCGCCATTATAGCCACCTGTATCGTTTTGGTGTATTTCCTTAGTGTTTCCTTTCTTCTAAAAATTTTCTATTATACTTGTTCATTCTTAGTATTTTCTGACCTTTCCCGCCTAGAATTTTGCTCTTTCTTATTAGCAAGATAAAAGGACCTTGCCCCACACTGCCGGAAGTGGAGCATTTGCCACCACTGATTGTCCCACCATTGATTTACCCACAATGGATAGTGTCTGCTCTGTATCTTATGTTCTGACATCACAAGCTATTATTATTAGTATTATTATTATCTGAGCATTAACAGTGTACTCACTACTAACCCGAATCTCTGAATGAGTATAATTGAACAACAGTGACATTAGCAATTCCCAAATACAGTTCAATAAAGGTGGCAATCGGTTCATTGTCAGTAATACAGGGGACTTTTATTGGGGTGGGTTTTTTAAAAAATCAAAGTTAACTTGAATGTAACCTTTAAAACCACAAACCCCACAATAGTTTAGCCATCTTTCACTGATTCAAATGACTTTTCTCTATGACATTTATACCAAGATGTAGTATAAAAGCTGCGTAGAAGTCCGTGCCACTTTTTTCATTCATTTGTTCTAATCCAATTTTTGACCATGACAGCTACTTCCATAGCACTGTCATCAAATGCCCACTCTAAACGTGTATAGGGATTATCATCTTTACCCTTTGAGTTAGTCAGGTATCTTAAACTCGGGTTGTAGTCTTACATTATTGTCTATTTTGTAAAATGAGAGATAGTTTATATATTTCTGCTTTTCTGTTATGCAGAAGCTAATGCTAAAAAAACCCTCCTATTTTCCCAAACCAGAGGTCGGTAGTAGCATACAGCAGAGATCCTGAGAATTTCCCACTATAGTAAATGGTCACAAATCTCTACATATAAAGTAACTTGATCTGTTTGGTTTTTTTAAATTTTCATAAAATTGTTTCAGTAACGTGAAATGAGCTACACTTCAGGATGATGATAATTTAGTTTTGCCTTGTTTTCAAGCAACTAAACTACTTAGATCATACCTTTGAGTGCTTTTATTTGAAACTCAAAACTATTTGGATTTATTTATTTATTTGTTTGTTTGTTTATTTTTGGAGACAGAGTCTCACTTTATAGCCCTGGATAGAGTGCCATGGTGTCATAGCTCACAGCAGCCTCAAACTCTTGGGCTAAAGTGATTCTCTTGCCTCAGTCTCCTGAGTAGCTGGAACTACAGGCATGCACCACAGTGCTTAGGTGATTTTTTCTGATTTTAGTGGAGACAGGGTATTGCTTTTGCTCAGGCTGGTCTCAAACTTCTGAGTGCAAGCAATCCTCCCACTTTGGCCTCTTAGAGTGCTAGGATTACCAGTATGAGCCGCTATGCCTAGCATTATATTTATTTGAGATAATGTATGGGCTGTAGGGAAAGTTCTCCCTCTTTTATTTTATTTTATATATTTTTATTTTTTTTATTAAATCACAGCGGTGTACATTAATGCAATTATGGGGTACAATGTGCTGGTTTTATATACAATTTAAAATATTTTCATCATACTGGTTAACATAGCCTTCACAGCATTTCCTTAGTTATTGTGTTAAGACATTTATACTCTACACTTAGTAGGTTTAACTTGTACCCTTGTAAAATGCACCATAGGTGTGGTCCCACCAATTACCCTCCCTCCACCCATCCTCCCCCCTTTCCTCCCCTCCCTCTCCTCTTTCCCCGTCTTCTTGGGCTATAGTTGGGTAATAGCTTTCATATGAAAGTGTGGGTGCTTATAAATTGGTTTCATAGTAGGGCTGAGTACTTTGGATACTTTTTCTTCCATTCTTGAGATACTTTGCTAAGAAGACTATGTTCCAGCTCCATCCATGTAAAATATGTAAACATGAAAGAGGTTAAGTCTCCATCTTTCTTTAAGGCTACATAATAGTCCATGGTGTACATGTACCACAATTTATTAATCCATTCATGGGTGGATAGGCACTTGGGCTTCTTCCATGACTTAGCAATTATGAATTGGGCTGCAGTAAGCATTGTGGTGCAAATATCTTTGTTATAAAGTGATTTTTGGTCTTCTAGATATATACCTAGTAGAGGAATTGAAGGATTGAATGTCAGATCTATTTTTAGATCCCTAACTGGGGTCCAAAAGGAACGTATTAGTTTGCATTCCCACCAGCAGTGTTCCCTTTTCTCCACATCGACACCAACATCTCTGGTTTTGGGATTTTGTGATGTGGGCTAATCATACTGGAGTAGGATGATATCACAAAGTGGTTTTGATTTGCATTTCTCTGATGATTAAGAATGATGATCTCTCTCTTTTATTTTAACTTCTACTTAGCCTCACATGTTTTAGAAGTACATTTATTTATTTATTTTTGAGACAGAGTTTCACTATGTCACCCTCAGTAGAGCGCCAAGGCATCACAGCTCACAGCAACCTCAAACTCTTGGGCTTAAGCGATTCTCTTGCCTCAGCCTCCCAAGTAGCTGGGACTACAGGTGCCCACCACAATGCCCGGCTATTTTTTGGTTGTAGTTGTGATTGTTTGGCGGGCCCAGGCTAGGTCTGAACCCACCAGCTCCAGTGTATGTGGCTGGTGCCCTAGCCGCTGACCTACAGGGGCCAAGCCAGAAGTACCTTTGTTTATCTTTTCTTATATTCATAGGCATTTAGATTGCTTTCAGCCATTCCTGACTTTTAAAATAGCAAATTCCAAGGTTTTGTGTGTGTACACGTGTGCATATGGGTATGTGTAGATGTACTCCATGGCTTACCTATATGTGTACTCCACGGCTTACAGGCTACTGCTCTGTTCAATCTGCTAATAATTGTCTTGGAGCCCCAGGGATTGAGTGCAATTTTTTGTCCTAAGAGTATATCTGAGAGTTGGGCTTCCAGGGGTCAGACAGTGCCCCTCATTATTGATTAGGTGAAGCCCTAAGCACAAGTGTTTCAGGAGCCTGGCTGAAGTGACTCTAAAACACGCTAACTGCAATGTGCCATTTTAGGAACAATCTTTGGCACTTCAGGAAATCAGTAAAAAGCGAGAGACGTTGGCCAAAGAAGACCCGAGTTTAAAAACAAAATAACAACAAAAATCTCAAAACAAAAAATAATCTCAACAAATAATAACAGATTATCTCAAAATAATCTCTCAACAAAAATAATAGTGTCTTGAGCACCAAGTTCAACCAGCAAACATCATTCACCTAAAAAACATTTACTGAGTGTCTACTATATGCCAGAATCTGCTCTCAGTACTGGAGATATAGCAGTGAAGAGAACACTAAAAATCTCGGTGCTCGTGGAACATGTATTTATTAGGGAGATAGACAAGTTAAATGAGAAAAGCAGATTGTGAATAGGTGATGTTAAGTGCAGAGGATAAAAATAAGGCAGGAAAGGGGATGGGGAGAGCTGGGATTCACAGCCTTCTGGGGAGGTCTGATGGTTCTCCTGAGGTGGTAATGGGGTAGGGATCTGCAGTAGTCAGGAGGATGCAAGTGGAAAGGACCAGTCTGCTTTGGCGCTCATAGCTCAATGGTTAGGGTGCCAGTCACATACACCAGGGCTGGCAGGTTTGAACCTGACCCGGACCTGCCAAACAACGACAACTACAACAAAATAGCCAGGCATTGTGGCGGGTGCCTGTAGTCCCAGCTACTTGGGAGGCTGAGGCAAGAGAATCGGTTAAGCCCAAGAGTTTGAGGTTGCTGTGGCGTCATAGCACTCTTATAAGGGTGACATAGTGAGACTCTGTCTGAAAGAAAAGAAAGAAAAGAAAGAAAAGAAAGAAAAGAAAGAAAAGAAAGAAAGAAAGAAAGAAAGGAAGAAAGGAAGAAAGAAAGAACCAGTCTGGAAAGTTCCTGGTGTTCAAGAATTGGCAAGGAAGCCAAGGTGACAGAGAGTGCTGAGGGCAGGGGAGTAGGAGACCAGGTTAGAGCAGAACAGGGGTTGGGTCATGCAGGGACTTGCAACAGGTGATAGGTCTGCCTTTTACTCTGAGTGAGACAGAGTCACTGAACGGTTTTCAGCAGAGAAGTGTCACGAGTCCTTTAAAACGATGATTTCCAAGCATGGAGCATGGACATTTCTGTTTTACCAGGAGAAAGACATTCTAGAGAAGAAGTTTAGAAAGATGAACAGGTTTTGTGAGTTTTGTATTCTTTCATGCACATGTTGGTTAGCAGAATGCTTAAGAATAATTAAATCACGTCCTATTAAGTCATCTCAGGAATTTATACAGAAAATGGAGTTATGGTGTTTAAATGATAGAGCGCTGAGGTTTCAGTTCAAGTGGATGCGTATACTTTTAATGGATAATCAATGGAAGTTTATGAAATAAAAATACTTCAGACAGGATGATTACTCTCACTGACAAAAAGACAAAATTTTACTTCTTAACGGTGACATTTTTCCACAAATGAAAGACTTCAACTGTTACGAGAAAGAAATGCAGTATCTAAAATGTAAAGGCAAGTAGCAGCTGTATAACATGATGAAGTTAATATTGATTAGAAAATCCAATTATTTCTACAATTTATTCTGATATGTCCCCAGACAGCTGTTTGTCAGCAGGTGAACTTCCTATTTAATTGGCATGATTGAATAATTAGATGTATTCTCAGAGCAGCAATAAAAGAAGATTCTCATGTCTCAGTAACAGAGTTGAGGTTTTTGTTTGGTTTTGTTTTACCCTCGGGTTTATTCAACAGAGACCAAAGAGACGCTTTGTTTTATCTAGGAATAATTTTTAATTTAAGATATTTGGTAATTGTGTGGTTCTATAATTACTTTCATCATAGGAATTATGGGAAAAGTTCAGGAGTTTGACAAAAATGTGTGATTGGCTCGGCGCCTGTGGCTCAACGGGCTAATGCACCAGTCATGTACACCTGAGCTGGCGGGTTCGAATCCAGCCTAGGCCGCCAAACAACAATGGTGGCTACAACCTAAAAATGGCCAGGCGTTGTGGCGGGCGCCTGTAGTCCCAGCTCAGGGAGGCGGAGGCAGGAGACTCGTTTAAGCCCAGGAATTGGAGGTTGCTGTGAGCTGTGATGCCACAGCCCTCTATCCAGGGTAACAGCTTGAGGCTCTGTCTCAGAAAAAAAAAAAAAATGTGTGATAATTTGCCCTTTTCTCATGCTAAATCCTCAGGGCCTCACTCTCTTTTTCCTGGGTTCCTGCAGGTGCCTGCTAGTAGACCCCTCTCTCTGCCTCCAGGCCTTTTTCTCAGACCAGTCTATCTTCTAAAAGAGAAATTTGATCTTTGTACCATATAATCTATATCACATTGTAATATGTTCATCTGTAAATAGCAGAAGACTCTCAGTGGTTTAAAAGAATAAGGTATTTTTCTCGTCTCATACATCACAAAGTGTAGGGGTTAGGTGCAGAGGTTTCAGATTGCTCCCAGAGTTCCAGCCCCTTTGCATCTTTCTGCTCTGCTCCCCTTAGTATGAAGGCCTGCGCCCTCATGCCCCACAAATGTAAGATGGCTGCTGCACCTCCAGGTCTCACTTCTAGGGCATTAACCATGAAATGTATGATTTTGAAATAAAAGTTTAGTTTGTTACATCTCAAACAAGAAGCAGTACAGTTAATTAAAGTATGTGACTAAACTATTATTGGCACGGTTTCTCCATCTTTTTTTTTTTTTTTTTGCGACAGAGTGTCACTATGTCACCCTCGGTGGAGTGCTGTGGCATCACAGCTCACAGCAACCTCAAACTCTTGGGCTTAAGTGACTCTCTTGTCTCAGCCTCCCAAGTAGCTAGGACTACAGTCGCCTGCCACAATGCCCAGCTATTTTTTTGTTGCAGTTGTCATTGTTGTTTAGCTGGCCCAGGCTGGGTTTGAACCCACCAGCCTGGGTGTATGTGGCTGGTGCCGTAACCACTGTGTTACAGGCGCTGAGCTGAGTTTCCCTATCTTAACAATAGCTCGTTATGTTGGCAAGGAGGCAGTCCGGAGAGAGAGTGGTGATGAAATCACCAAAGGCGTTTCCACAGCTTGTTGAGAATTAAATACTTTTCCTTGCAAGAAGTGGTCCAAAGCCTGGAAGAATTGGTAGTCAGAAGTGCAAGTTCTGGTAAATGTCATGGATGATAGAGTCTCCAAGTCCAGCTTCTATACTTTGAGCAGCATTATTAGTGTGACATGTGGTCCAGCGTTGCCTTGCAAGACGATTGGCCTGTCTCTACTGACCAATCTTGGCTGCTAATTACAAGCACCTTCCTCATTTCATCTACTTGTTTGCAGTAGATATCTGCTTAATCAATTGACTAGATTTCATGAAACTATAGTGAATAATAATAGTGATGAACTACCAAACAAAACCTCAAACTCTGGGGCTCAAGCACTCAATCCTCTTGCCTCAGTCTCCCAAGTAGCTGGGACTACAGGCGCTGGCCACAACATCCAGCTTTTTTTAGAGATGGGATCTTGTCTTGCTTAGGCTGGTCTATAACTCCTGAGATCAAGCAATCCATCCCACTCAGCCTCCCAGAGTGCTAGGATTATAGGCATGAGCCACTGTACCCTGCCCTTTCCATGAATATTCTTAACTAATATATTTACCATGATCATATTTGCATTTTAGAATGCTCATTTGATCTATAGGGATAATGTGCAGGGCAGAGACCTGATGGGAAGTAGGACCGCAGTGGGGGAGTGGTGTGCAGAGAGAAGGATGGATTTAAGACATAGTTATGATAATATATAGTGGGGCTACTTGTATGTGGAGAGAAGTCTGAAGAAAATGTTAAGAAAGATTTGTGTTGGCTCGGTGCCTGTGGCTCAATAGGCTAAGGCACCAGCCACGTACACCTGAGCTAGCGGGTTCAAATCCAGCCTGGGCCCACCAAACAACAATGACAGCGGCAACCAAAAAACGGCCGGGCGTTGTGGTGGGCACCTGTAGTCCCAGCTACTTGGGAGGCAGAGGCAAGAGACTCGCTTGACCCAGGAATTGGAGGTTGCTGTGAGCTGTGATGTCACGGCACTCTATCCAGGGTGACAGCTTGAGGTTCTGTCTAAAAAAAAAAAAAAAAAAAAAGAAAGATTTGTGTTTTCTGACTTGAGCTACAGGATTGGTGGAATCTTCCACTGAGGGGAGGACACCAGACTGGTTTAGGGTTGCTGGTGGAACAGCCACATGAAGAAGACAAATAAGATGCTGGATGTACGGTATGGGTGTGTGTTCAACAGAAAGGATTAGGCTGGAGACTCGCTAGCACACAGACGGCAAGTGGAGTCATTTACTAAGAAACAGCATAATCCAGTGCAAACTATCAGGATCTAGGGACAGGAAAGGAGAGTTAGAGCAGCTGGAGGGGTGGGGGCAAAGCGGGGTGAGCAATCAAAGGCACAGGAAAAGATGGAGTTTCTGGAGGCCAGAGAGGTCTGCAGGGCTCAACAATAAGAGGCAAAGTGAAATGAGATGGAGAAGTTGCCTTTAACCTAGGAAAGTGGAGGTCTTAGAGAATTGAGAACTATATTGGGTGGGGGTCCAGATTGCTGAGGTTGGATATAATGAGGAGTGTATGTGCGCGTGTGTGGATATAAGTGAAGTCATCAAATAAGGCCAATCCTTTCATGAGTTATTCCTCTTTGCAGTAAAATTTCTTGAAAACCCCAGAGCCAAGTCATCAGCTCTCTTCTCATTGCTATCTACATGCACGTATTGGGTGATTTCTTACAATCTTGTGTCTGTCATCAATATGCCAGAGACTGTCAAATTTGTTACGCAGCCTCTTTCCAAAACTCCACACTTGGATATCCAGCTGCCTCCCCAACATCCCCACCTGAAAGTGGAGCTAGTATCTCAAATTCAGTGTGTGCAAAACTGAGCTTCTGATGTTCCCCGCAAACCTGACCCCCCGGAGCCTTCTCAACTTTGGGGATGGCACCCAATCCTTCCAGTTGCTTAGGCCCCAAATTGGACTCATTCTCCAATTCTCACTTTCTCTCACAACCCTTATAAACTCTGTTAATGAACCCTGTTGGTTTTATCTTCAGAATGAAAGCAGAATCTGAACCTTGGTTACCCTTCCATTGCCACCTCCATGATCTGTCACCAGCATTATTGAATTAGGTCTCCATGCCTTGACCTTTGCTGACCCTACTGTCTATTCTCCACATAGCCGCCAGAATGATCTTTTAAAAAGACTTACGAGTTTTAAGAACTTGGGGTTCCCTTGAGAGGAGAGTGCCAGAAATATATTCTCAAGAGCAGGAAAGAGGAAACAAAAGGTGGGATCTTGAGAAGACAAAGTACCCAACCTTCAATGAGGGAGGAAGAGGCTGGAGACTTCCAGGCAGATGAGCACAAATACAGAAGTTATTTTAAAACTGCAAGGCCAGATATCTCGAGCAGCAATAGCAATAACCATGGAACCAGCAACTGGTATTTCTTTTCTTTTTTTTTTTTTTTTTTGCAGTTTTTAGCCGGGGCTGGGTTTGAACCCACCACCTCCAGTATATGGGGCTGGCGCTCTGCTCCTTGAGCCACAGGCACTGCCCTGCAACAGGTATTTCATAATAGATTCATGCTGGAAATATCAGCCAAAGCCTATGGTGTTCCTGCTCTGTGAGTCTCTGGTTCCTGCCCCTCCTTTAGGCTTCCCATTGTAGCAACCTTATTCTCTCTAAACACAGTTGGGCCTGGATCTCTAGGTGGGTACCTGGAAGGCTCAGGTCTGTTCTTGGCTCTAAAGTCCCAGGGACGTTAGGTCAAACTTAAAAAAGTTTCCTTGGTCCAAAGACCAAGCCATCCAAAGCCACCCAAAGACCCCATATTGAAAATCTATTCCCTCTTCCTCCCTAATTCAGCTTTCCCCATTGCAGCTCAAGGGGAAGGATGGTGACCTCTGCCCTGGGATCATGCAGACATGGAGCTAGTCTTAGGCTTGTTGGACCAAACTATGGAAACCCTCACCCCAGTGGGTAGACAGAAATTCTAGATGCCCCAAGGTTGGGGCTGACACTCGAGCCTTCAGTGAGCACAGTACTGGATTCTGGTATTACGGAACACTGTCTACTGAGAACTCCAGCTGGCCCTTTGAAGGCAATGTGAAGAAACCCTAAGAAAACAATGTTGATGAAATTTATTCATGCTATTGTGTGTAGCTGTAATTTATTTTCATTGCTGTATGGCATTCCACTATGTTACTATATAACCAAATACTACTGATTGATATTTTGATTTCTCATTTGGTGTAATTATATACAATGCTGTAATAGACATTATTTTACATATTAGAAATGGAACAGCATGGTCACGTTTTGGATTCAATCATCCACATAATCATCCTTGAGGTCCTATGTTACTGCACATACAATCTATTTTCTTATGTTTATGATTTAGTTTCCTTCCTGTGGCTAGGTGGAAAGCCCTAGAGAATGAGGATCTTTATTTGTTCACTGATAAATATTAAGTGCCTTACTTGGCACATAAAAGTTCAATGAATACTTGTGGAAGGAAGGAGAGAAAGGAAAGAAAGCGAGGGAACAGGGTGAGGGGGGAAGAGAGGAAAGATGGAGGAAGGAAGAAATTTTGTCCTGAAGAGGAAGAGGTAACAGGGTAGCAGATAGAATCAAGAAAAGGATTTTCTAAGATGGGAGAAACTTGAACATGTCCAACTTCTGAGCTAGGGAGCCGGTAGAAGTGGAAGGTACAAGAGAATGGACTGAACAGATTTTGAGAGCGTGAGAAGAAATAAGATCCAGAACACAGGTGATTGGATTAGAAGCGGACAAGTCCAGACCTGCAGAAAGCAGCTTTAAACCCTGGTGAAAATTTTACTAAGTCCCCAGTAAGAGTGGACAGCCTAAGCAATCCTCCCACCTCAGTCTCCCACAGTGCTGGGATTATAGGCATGAGCCACCGTGCCCGGCTCTGGTAATTTTTTTTTTAGAGACAGAGTTTCACTTTATTGCCCTTGGTAGAGTGCTGTGGCGTCATTGCTCACAGCAACCTCCAACTCCTGGGCTTAGGTGATTCACTTCCCTCAGCCTCCCAAGTAGCCAGGACTACAGGTACCTGCCACAACGCCCGGCTATTTATTTGTTGCAGTTTGGCTGGGGCTGGATTTGAACCTGCCACCCTCGGTATATGGGGCCAGTGTCCTACCCACTGAGCCACAGGCACTGCCCTAGGCCCTGGTAATTTTTAACTAACAGTTCTCCCCACTCTGCTATCTACCCCTAACCTGTCAGTTGGACAGGTCAAAGGATGCCCTTTATCACTGGCAGGAATGAAGAAAGGATGGGTTCTGTTGCAGGTAAGTTACAGCGTATTGGTAGGATCTCGGTTGGAAGAGCGGGGCTGGTAGCTCGGGTATTGTTTTTATTTTCCCACAGACGTGGGAGATGAGGTCATTTGCTGTTGTGGGTGGGCTTTCAGGTGTGAGGAGAATGGCCATTGGATATTTTCATTAGAGAGAATGGGAGAATATCAGGAATTACTACTATGGTAAAAGGTAGAGAAACGTCATTAGGGGAACACTGAAGAACTGTATCTAGTTCAGGTCCATGATGTGGAGTCATAGTGGCTGGAACCTGCCCAATTGTGCAATTTGCAGCCCAGGTGCAGGCATGGACCTTCAACTCCAGTGGTGAACTTTTTGTTTTTCAGCAGGTGAGAGAACAATGGGGGTAATTCAAGGCAGCAAAATCATCTTGGCTGAAAGCTAGATGAGGGAGTGAAGATACAAGAGAAGCAATAGAAATAAAGTTGAGAGTTCTATAGACTACAGCAATAATCACCAGACTTTAGCATGTGTAAGAATTACCTAGGAAGGCTGGAGCCCCAGATTCATTAGGTGTAGGGTAAAGACCACAATCTCCATTTTCAACAAGGATTTTAGTTGATTCTGATGGAAGTAAGCCACAGACTATTTTTTGTGAAATAATGGATTTGAATAAGTGATATTTGGAGAGAGGCTGGTTGCAGTGAGCCAGTACAAGCCAGAAGGATGGGTGGTTACAGTGTGAGGTGGGTATTTATCCCAAAGGTGAAGCAGACTTGAATGATGAAAGCCTCAGGGAGTGCCCAAGGGAGTGGGTGGCTGAAGTGGAGTGGAGGTGAGCATCACTAAAGGTGAGAGGGTCAAGGTGTGGGAAGTCTTGTGGAATTTGAAGCCACTTGGAATGCTGGCAGTATTTGGGATAGAGGCAAAACTGTGAGCAAAGTTCAAGGCCATTGGTAAATCAAGGGGAGGGAAGTACAGGTAGGTAGGCAAAGCTGATGTACGGGTTGAAGGGTGTAGGGGTCAGGAGTTTTTACACAACTGTGGAGAAGTGAAACTGGCTAACATCAGGTGAGTGGGTATTGTTTGCCAGACTTTATATACACTGGTCTATTTAATCCTCACAAACAACCTTCAAATGAAAACAGGTGCTATTTTCATTCCTGTTTTATACCTAGGGAACTAGAGCACAAAGAGGTTAAGCATCTCACGATTCTTATCAACTCTAGTAGGTTGATCCTCACAAAATGATAGTGGCAAGTGTTGTAATACATCTCAACTGAAAAAACTACCCACAGAACACCTGAATATTTTTAGGAGTAGGGTTAACTTGTTTAGAAAAACAATGGAAATATTTATTTAAATGCCATTTGTACTGAAGTACTTGTTTTTTAACATCCAGCAGGTGGCAGCACGAAGCAGACACTCCATACCAGGTCATCCAATGGAAAGGCTGACCTGTCGTCTGCACGTATCAAGACTTGGGCACGCTCCATGCTTTGATGATTTCTTCAGCAGCATCCAGTGTGCTGTCTTTCTGTAAATTAATGAAATAATTATCTTTACATATCGACATACATTCAAGATGAAGCAAAGATTTAAATATGAAAAATATTCTTGTTTGCTCCGCCCCTCCCTTTCCTAGTAATCCCTCCACCCTCCAAGCTAACCTTTTATGGCAAGTTCTGATTTTAGTTCTAATAGCTACCGCTGAAATCTAAGAAATGTGCTTAAGCTTCTATTTCCTTCTTTGTGAACTTTCACACATTAACCACTATACCAATACTTTGCTCTGAACAAGGAAAATTTAGTTCATTCACACTGCTCCTTCCTTTCAAAGTTTCAGTTATAATTATTGAAAAATAAGCCATCTATTTTTGAATACGAATATATACATATGGTAGAAAATTAAACTGAAGGGTAAGCAGTGGAAATCCAGCCTTTTCTTCTTCCCCTTCTGTTTCCCTACTTCCTTTTCTTTCTCTTCCCTGTCTACCAGAATGATTCGGTCTGGAAGCCAATAGGTGGGGCTGAGCAAAGTAGGCGTCTATGGGTAGGGGGCTGGGCAGGAAGCGGGGTGGCCAGTGTGGGTGGCACGAGGTGGTGGTGGCAGCACTGGTAGTCCTGACCTGGAACACGGTGTCAGTGTCTCAGTGGGGTGAGGCTCCTATATGGTAGCGTGGCCCTGTGCAGGGTGCTAGGGCCCGGATGGGGTGAGGCAAGCACCTGGCATAGTTGTCAGATCCCCAGAGGCGCAAGTAGAGCGTCTGTGCAATGGGTGACAGTGGTGGCCTGGTGTGGGTATTGGTTTTTTTTTTTTTTTTTTTTTGTAGAGACAGAGTCTCACTTTATCGCCCTCAGTAGAGTGCTATGGAGTCACAGCTCACAGCAACCTCCAGCTCTTGGGCTTAGGCGATTCTCTTGCCTCGGACTCCCAAGTAGGTGGGACTACAGGCGCCCGCCACAACGCCTGGCTAATTTTTGATGCAGTTCGGCCGGCGCCGGGTTTGACCCGCCACCCTCGGTATATGGGGCCGGCGCCCTACTCGCTGAGCCACAGGCGCTGCCCTGGTGTGGGGTATTGGAAATTCAGAGGAGCGCACCTTTGCAAGAGGGTGACAGGGTAAGTTGGCATGCAGCGACGAGGCCTGAGGGCATGAGGATGCAGCCTAGTAAAAAATGGCAAAGTCCGAGTGGGCTAAAGGGTTTCTGTTGAGGGACTGGGATTAGGAGTGGCATTGACAGGAGACTGACACCCACAGAGGTGCTGATTAAATTAGTGGTGACATAGCGGGAGCCAGGCTTTCTACTGTTGAGGAAAGAAAGGAGTTACAAATATGGAGAGGGAGAAAACTGGAATAAACCCTGCAGTGATTTTTAAAATATTAGAGTGAAAATAAATACAGATGTAAATATATAAGATATACTTAAGATACATGAAATATCAGAGGAGCTCCTGATGGCCAAATCTAGGAAAAGATGAGTATCAAAGTAACAATAGTAATAAAATACAGGCCACTGAATAAAATAGGAATCCGTGAGTCCTTAATGATACACATGAATAGGGAAAATGAATACATTTCTTGATGAAGTCTGGAATATTCTCATAGTATCTCACCACAAAATATTTATTATTTAACCAGGAAAAAGTGTAACTGCACAGTAGAAAGCAAACTCTATCTTAGTCAAGTGATTAATGCTCACATCAGAACACACTAGTAGGAAAAACAGAAGCCGTGTGCCCTCTGATGCAAGGAAAAAAAATAGGGCGTCACTTCAGTTCTTTCCTACCAAGTCCATAACCTGGATCTCACCAGGAGGAAACGTCAGCTTTAAATGAGGGATTTCCTTCAAAATAATTGGCCGATAGTTTTCAAAAGCTCATGACAGTCAAAGAAAACCACCACACCATCCAGGGTGGAGGAGATGTCACCGCTGAATTCACTGCGTGAGTCTGGCCTGGGCTGATTGACTTGATTAGGGCTTGAATTTATTCATTGATTTGTTTGTTAGAAAAAGGACGTTATTACTGGGACCACGAGTGAAACCTGAATTGGATCTGAGGACTAGATGGAATGATATATTAACGTTAGCTTCATGATTTTGAGAGTTGTCGGTGTGGAGGAGAATGTCCTTGTTTGTGAAGAATACGCAGTAAAGGATGTGGGGGCGATACTTTCTACTTTTTAAGCACCTTTGGTGATTAAATCGATGTCTTACTCTGAAATGGGTCAGAAGAAAAGAAGTTTCTAAAACTTTTATAATGAGAGCTTTAAAAAATCCCTTTCAAAGTAAGCCAGTCTCCCACCTATCTCCTTCAGTAACTCAGTTTTCCTCCCCAAACAGAACATTTGGGATTCTATTAGGTACCCTTCTGGAGGTATTCTGGGCATTTATAAGCATCGCCCTCCCTGCTGATGGTTTCCTTTTTATATAAAATGACAGCATTCCATACAAACTGTCCCGCTCCTGATTTCAGCGCACGCTCTACCACTACAGGAACAGCTAATACATTCCTCCAGGGATGGGTGTGAATATACCGCCATTTATTCAAGCAGCCCCTCTGGTAATTCTTTTTGTTATTTCCAGTCTTTTGCTGTGGGTGTGAATATACCACCATTTATTCAAGCAGCCCCCTCTGGTAATTCTTTTTGTTATTTCCAGTCTTTTGCTGTTACAAACGATACTTCACTGAGAATCCTTGAACACAAATCATTCACAATGTGCAAGTAAATCCACAGGGAATAAAATCCTAGAAGTAGAATTATTGGGTCAAGGGAGATGGGAATTTACATTTGGATGGACATTTTCAAACTAACTGCCATCGAGATGTTATAAGTCATACTCCCACTCTCAATGCGTGAGAGAATGTTTCAAGGAATATTTATTTATTTTGGTTGGTTGTGATCTAACAGATAAAATAAAATTTTATTGCAGCTGTCATGTTCATTTCTTTTATTATGAGCGAGGTTAAGCATCCTTTCATAAGTTTGACAGCTACTGAGGATTTGACCTAGAAAATTGTAAAGGGCTGTGTTTGCTTTCTATTTACTTTTCTTTTGCTCTGAATTCAACCAGTTTTCTTTTGATTTCTCTCTTCTTGCTATCCTTTTATTTTAGCCTTTTTTTTGAGACAGAGTCTTACACTTGGTAGAGTGTCATGGTGTCACAGCTCACAGCAACCTCAAACTCCTGGGCTTAAGCCATTCTCTTGCCTCAGCCTCCCAAGTAGCTGGGACTACAGGCACCTGACACAGTGCTTGGCTATTTTTTGGTTGTAGTTGTCATTGTTGTTTGGCAGGCCTGGGCTGATTCGAACCCGCCAGCTCTGGTGTATGTGGCTGGGGCCCTAGCTGCTGAGCTACAGGGGCCGAGCCTATTTTAGCCTTTCTAAGACATTGTGTTATGTATCTTAAATTTCCTTAAGGCCTTCTAGCTATTGGTACAGTACCTTCCAATATTGAATGTTGATGTAAAGGAGTTGGGTCCTTGCTGGTCCTCTCCTGGCCTACATGGAGGGCTTGACCTTATTGTTTTGCATATGGCCAAAGGATTTATCTCTGCAGTCCAATATATCAAACAAGGTATATTTCAGTATTGATCACTGTGTGACAATTTTTCCTGAGACCAGGCATTTCCTTTCAGTCTTTAGATTTACATTTTTTCTTCTTTTTTTAATGGAAGCATTTTGAAAATAAAGCTATAAAATTCTTCCCAGGTTCCACTTGTTTGGCTTTCATTTACTTATTTTTCAGAGACTCTACATATTTCATTTTTCTACCACATCTATAATTTTCTAATATTTAAAAATTCTTTATTCCTTTCCACTTTATTTTTAGCCAACAGGATTAACAAAAGTGCTTTATCAATCAAAATAAAGAGATTATAAATGTGTTTTTCAGTAGAACAGGGGACTTACTTTAATGAAGCAAAATCGCACAAATTTCTCGAACTGTAATTTAGTCTCTGTGTTACAGAATGCTGTAACAGGGATGGCTGATAGCTTCTGAAAAATAAATAGGAAGATACAATGAGAAAACTACTTACACTTCAAATATAGAGGGTACCAAAAAAATGCACACACATTTTAAGAGATGTTATCTATGTATTACTATTGAAGTTGAAGTGCAGGTGCCGTTACTGGTCGAGTGTACTTAGAATATACCCAGACATGCCACGCACATCCATTTTACCTGCATTTTGTATACTTTTTGGGAATGATCAATTTTACTTCCAACAAGAGCTCTTATAATATGTGTATCCATGTTTTGGACACCCTTGTATTAATTTTGAGGCTACAGACATTAGAAATGAATAGATTAGTCACAACAATTTCCAAAGAGAAAAATATTTTTAAGAGCCCCCCAAAAGCCACAAGTGGAATGTCATGTAACAAAACTACATTTAATGTTTTCCAAAGCATGTGAGCAGATTTCTTTCATCAATTAACTATGAAATGTAACACAGTATCGCATAAGCCAACAAATATTACCTTATTTTTAGTCATCCATTTCACAAATTTATAGTCATAATGTTCATCGTCTGTCATATCAGAGAGGTCTGCTTCTAAAACAGTAATGAAAATTAGGTGACCTATAAATCGGACCCGAGGCAAAGGTATTTCATTTATGTCTATCAAGATTCAAGTTTTTCTTCTAGTTTAAATTAGACTGGTTGAAAATCTTCTCAGAGGATATTCCCAGAATATGTTGGAGTCTTATACCGGATGGTGGGGTGGGAAGTGAGGACTTCACGAGAAGCTTTACTGATTTGCTAAGGCAGCACCCACCCTGCGTCTGCTTGTTCATGCTTCTACGTGCACAGGAAGAAGAGTGGGAATGGAGAAGGGAGGAAGAACATTGCCTTTCCATCTAGAAAGAAGACTTTATGATCATTATTAAGGAAATAGAAAGTATTCACCACTGATAATTACACCTCCGAATAGCCATTCATTAGATTGTAAACTCCACCAAGGTAAAATGTCTTTTTTATAACCTCATAAGTCCCTAACCCCTATGTCAATGTCTAGCATGTAAGTAATAAAAAGCATGTTTTTTTAATGCATAAGTTAATATTGTTTATTTTTTATAAATAAAGAATGTCTGTTTGGATTTTCTAAATGTCCTTATTTTTTATCTCTTGCTTCTATATATTATGCTGTTGTTAAAATTTTGGATTTAGAGAAAAATTGAAAATATGTATTCCTAGTCTTATCTCTGGACTCAATCTTGCTTTAATGTATGGGCAAGGAGGCCTGATGCGGTGGCTCACTTGAGCTCAGGAACTAGAGATCAGCCTGAGCAAGAGGGAGACCCTGTCTACTAAAAAGAGAAAAATTAGCTGAGAGTCGTGGTGGGTGCCTATAGTCCCAGCTACTTGGGAGGCTGAGGCAAGAGTATCCCTGTGCCTAGGAGATTGAGGTTACTGTGAGCTATGATGATGCCATGACACTCTACCCAGTGTGACAGAGTGAGACTCGTCTAAAAACTCAAACACACACATACACACAAACAAAAAAAAAGCCTCCTGTGTCATATAAAGCTTTGGTTAAATTATTTTGTTATGCTTTAAAAAAAAAAAAAAAAAAAAAGCCTGGGCAAGATATTTATCTGACCTTCGGTTTCAGCAGTCATATTTCATATTGTTTCAGCTTTATTGACTTGTATTTTTGGGTCTTTTTGAATGTCCCAAAGCAACTAATTTTGATGACTTTTATAATCAATAAAATTTTACAAATTATTATTTATTGCTCAAAACAAATTGAGGTAGATATCTTACTGTTTTCTCGTATTTACAAAATACTACCTATTCTTTTCAAATTATGTGTGTAAAAGCCTTGACACTGAAGAAAATGTCACCTGTGCTTTTAAAACAGTCTTTGTGTGTTTTTACCTAATAATTTTATCCCCCTTATGCTTTTAGGAGAATGTACAATTTCCATATAATAATGCTAGTAGTATATCACCATATGCTTATGCTTGTTAAGCACTTTATATGATCCTCTCATTTATTTGTCCCCACAATTCTGGGCAGTAATTACAATCCTTTCTTTTTTTGTTTATTTTTGAGATAGAGTTTTACTCTTCCTGGGTTGAGTGCCGTAGCGTCATAATGCACAGCATAGTCAAACTCTTGGGCTCAAGAGATCCTCTTGCCTTTAGCTTCCCAAGTAGCTGGGACTACAAGTGCCTGCCACCCAAATGGGCTAGATTTTCTATTTTTAGCAGAGATGGGGTTTCACTCTTACTTAGTCTGGTCTCAAACTCCTGAGCTCAAGTAATGCACCCACCGTGGCCTCCTAGAATGCTGGGATTCAGGAGTGAGCCAACTCACCTAGCCATAACACTTCACTACTTGAAGTTCTTTGGCACGTAAGTTTATTGTCATAATATTTTAAAACATTTAAAGCTATACTTAGAATGGCTATAATGTGTCAGAAAAAATTAGGCCTTAAGGTTTACTCTTATTAATAGTTTTGTCTTTCAAGAAAAGTAAGTTATATATAAAACACTATTGACTTCTAACCTTAGGTTTGTGTGGCCCAGGTCAGAAGGATATATAACAGCTTTAGGTATTACAAAGACCCTTGCTTTTTGGAGATAGAACTATTTCGAATCTAGCTGTGTGACTTTAGGCAAGTTATTTAAAATATCCTATATTTTCTTGTTTACAAAAATACAGCTTAATGTTTTCTTCAGAAGAGTATTTGAGGACTTGGCACACAGTAGAGCCTTAATAAAATCATTCTCCTTGTTTAACGTCATTTCAGTATATTCTAAAATGGCAAATATTCACGGATGGTCTCAAATTTTCTAGTTTTTCCTAGCAAAATCGTATGTTTTTTTAAGTGACCAAGAAGCTAAATTTTTATTAAAAAGTGTATTACACATAGGTTATTTGTGCATATATTATTATATGCACAATTTCACGTATCTGTGTTTTAAATTATACACCAGAACAGAACGACAGCAAATTCTATGTGTAATAGAATACCTAGAGCAACACTAACTCATAACCATTTAGCAACAGCTGAAAGATATAAAAGTGAAGATAATTGTGGAAAAACATTGACATTGTGAAAATCCACCCTTTTCTATAGATAAAAAGCTGCTATGGCTTTCACACCAATCTTTCCCCCATAATTCTGCTATAACTTCACACATAAGCTTCTATACACTTGAAATAATAAAAACCTTTACAAACCTAGCAAAGACACATCAGCAATGATGAAATATCCTCCATCAGGAACTATGGGTTTTAGGCCAACGCTTTCAAGTAAATGAACAATCCGATCTCTTTTTACTTCTAACTCTTTTGGCAAAGAATAAAAGTAACACTCTGGGTCACCCATGCGCTGGATATCAATCCAAAAAGCTTGAGCCAAGGCTTCCTGTATGTTAAGATTGAAAAATATGGAAAGGAAATGTGGCTAATGTTACTTACTGCTTAGTTTATTGGTATAGTAAGTAAAGATTACTTGAGTAACATTACTGGCAAAAAGTTCACTCAGGAAATCATAGTTTAGTTACTATAAACTCTAGAGATTAATGGAGGAATCAGTTATAGCTAAATGATTGAGTTTAACGTGAAGGACTAAGAATGACTCATGAAAATCCAAATTGAAAAAGAGGTATTGAGGCTGGCACAATGATTCGTGCCTGTAATTTTACCACTCTGGGAGGCTGAGGCAGGTGGATTGTCTGAGCTCAGGAGTTTGAGACCAGCCTGAGCAAGAGCAAGACCCCATCTCTATTAAAAATAGAAAAACTAGCTGGGTATTGTGGCAGGCACCTGCAGCCCCAGCTACTCAGGAGGCTGAGGCAAAAGGATCACTTGAACCCGAGAGTTTGAGGTTGCTGTGAGCTGTGATGCCACAGCACTCTACACAGGGTGACAGAGTGAGACTCTGTCTCAAAAAAAAAAAGAAAAGAAAATGGGATATTATTAGGTAAAGATTACTTACTTGGGAACAAAAAGACAGTAAGATATTTTCTACTTGAGGTGAGCCATAGAATGACTTACTAAATCTAAGTCAGAAAAATGGCCAGAGAGGTGATGAAGTAGCCAGTTTTCCCCATTACCTTGGTGGACACAGTGGAAATGAAAGCTTATCCACAGGGTAGAGGAGTAAACACAGATCTTTCATTTCCTATAGGTGTAAATTGTTGACATAATCATTCCTAGGCCAGAAAGGTGGTCTAAGTGTAACAGAGATTAGAAAGGAGTTTCTGGAGTAGGTGAAGTGACTCCTGGGTCAGCCTTTATGCAAGTCAGGAGAGCCAGAAGAGAAATGGGCCGAGGACAAAGCTAGTGTTGGTGAGTACAGTGGACTGAATGTTTATATCCCCTCAAAAAGCCCAGGTAATGGTATTAGGGAGTGGGGTCTTTGAGAGATAATTAGGGCAGGTAATCCTCCCCAGGAATGGGATTAATGCCCTTACAGAAGAGAGCTGACTCTTCATGTGAGGACACAGCAAAAAGGAGCCTCCACCAGGCAGTGGATCTGCTGCTGCCTTGACCTTGGATTTTCCAGCAACCAGAACTGTGTGGAACGGGTTCCTATTGTTTCTGGGCTGCTCAGTCTATGGTACTTTGTTATAGCAGCAAGACCAACTAAGACGCTGAGGATTAGGCAGGTGTCTGAGAAGGCTAACAGGCCAGGAATAGGTCAACAGGTAAGAACCAGGTTGTGTGTAAACTCAAAGACCTGGACAAGCAGATGGGCAAGTGTGAACTGGGGCAACTTAGAAACTATGCGGCTCAGAGCTAACCAGGAATTCCAGGCAAATGGTTAAGAACTTGGAATAGATGAGAGAGAGAGGGACAGTGCAAAGTAGTCAAATGCTGAGGAAATTAATCCGAAGCAAGAGATATAAAGAACCAAAGAACACATTAATTGACTTTGTAAATGTATGTTGAGTTCCCATGCTAACCCTAACATCCTGATAAGTTGGGGGATATAACAATCAACAAGATAAACATGGTCCTTGCCTTCTGACGTTTCCAGTAGTGTATATTGGAAGGAGGGAAAGAGAGGAGACAAAAAGACAAATGAAAAAGGCAGGATAGAACCGAAAAGGCAGGAATGAACCGAGGAGTCTCAGTGTGGCTGAAGGGTGACAAGAGAAACAGTGTGGCAAGAGATGAGACTTGGGGTGGTGGAAGATCATATAGAAACCTTCCTGCCAAAAGAATTCAGCAGTAAAACAGAATTACTACTAATTCCCCAGTACTAAAAATCTCTTAGATAATTAAGGATTAACTGCATCAGCCTGGAAAAATGTGGTTCCCCTGGAACCAAGTACGGCAGTTTGAGGACAAAACTGGCCAAGTGGCCTAAATGAGGAATAAAATGGTCCAGGAAAAAGATGCTCTAGATTCTTAGCAGTATCTTTCTTTTCCTCAGCAATTTGTTCACTCACTATAGAAGGAGATATTGCTCTAGAAAATTCCAAGTCCAGGAGACATAAACGTCCCTCTTAACTAGCATTATGCTGGCCTCCTCTCTTTTTCTCATCCCCAATATGTAATCCATTGACAGATACTGACTGTTGGCTGTATTTTCAAAATACACTCAGATTCTAATCAATTTTTGCCACTTCTGCCATCCCCATATTGGTTCCATCCACTGGTGACTCTCTCCTGGATCCCGGCAACGGCGCCTTCTCCCTCAACAAAGCAGCTAGAGTTCCTTCGATAGCACCAGACAGACCACATCACTCTTGTGCTCAAGACTCTCTGCTGTCTTCCTGTCTCGCTTGGTCCTTCCAGTGACACACCGTCCCTCTGGATCTGACTCTCACCTACCTCTCTGATCTTAGGTCCTCCTCCTCTTTGCCTCTGCTCATCCCATTCTAGCTTCTGGGCTGTTCTCTGAGATAAACATGCGAGCTAGGCTCCTCACCACCTCACCTTTGCACTAGGTGTTGTATCAGTCTAGGGTGTCTCCTCCAGGTAACCATGTGACTGTGCAACCTGCCTTAATTCATTGCTTAAATGTCACCTTCCCAGGGAAGCTTTCAAAGATCACCCTATTTGGCTCAGTGCCTATAGCTCAGCAGCTAGGGTGCTGGCCACATACACTGGGGCTGGCAGGTTCAAACCCAGCCCGGGCCTGGTAAACAACAACAAAAACAGCCGGGAGATGTGGAGGGAGCCTGCAGTACCAGCTACTGGGGAGGCTGAGGCAAAAGAATCGCTTAAGCCCATGAGTTTGAGGTTGCTGTGAGCTGTGACACCATAGCACTCTACTGAGGGCAACATAGTGAGACTCTGTCTCAAAAAAAAAAAAAAAAGATCACCCTATTTATCATTGTATATTGCCCTTTCCCCTACCCCGTGGCACTTTATGTCTTTCCTCTTCACTACTTTTTTTTTCCTTCTTCATATCTATCAACATCTGATATGTTTTTAAATATTTATTATCTGTGTTCCCCCCACTAGGCTATAAGCTCCATGAAGGCAAGAATTTTTGTTGGCCTTATCTCCAATACTCAGTAAACATTTGCTGAATAAGTGAAAGGGTTTATTTGGATAGGATGAAGTGAGTTTAATATATAATCAAACTGGGTAGCACCTGTAGCTCATCGAGTAGGGTTCTGGCCCCATATACTGAGGATGGCAGGTTCAAACCCAACCCTGGCTGAACTGCAAAACAAAACAAAACAAAAAATAGCTGGGTGTTGGGGCAGGTGCCTGTAGTCCCAACTACTTGGGAGGCCTAGGCAAGAGAATCGCCTAAGCACAGGAGTTGGAGGTTGCTGTGAGCTGTGTGATACCACGGCACTCTACCAAGCGCGATAAAGTGAGACGCTGTCTCTACAAAAAAAAAAAAAGTGTGTGTATGTATATATATATATATATAGTCAAACCAAATGTCAGAACTAGCATTTATCATGGATTACTTTAGAGAATCACTCTAAAAAATAAGAATTTTTTCCTCATTCAGTAGGTTTTGTTGACAGGAAGCAAAAAAAAAATCAAGTTCTCTATGGCTAGTACATTTCACCCTTTTGCTATTTGAACTGCCTTCTAGAAGCAAGACATTTTTCCAGTCTTTTGATTATTTATAGATTAATGGAAAACAGATCCTTGTTCCTATAAACATATACAAACATAAAATATTAAATATTTTAATACTGCTTTAAAATAATACAAAGAGATATACAAAAAAGACACATTTGAGGGCAACACAGTGAGACTCTGTCTCAAAAAAAAAAAAAAACAAACCCAAGAGCTGGAGGTTGCTGTGAGTTGTGATGCCAAGGCACTCTACCAAGGGTGACAAAGTGAGACTCCATCTCAAAAAAAAGTCTTCAACCTATCTCTCTCTCTTTCCGTTGATTTTACCTACCCTACACATAGCCACTTTTACTAGTTTCTTATGGATCCATCCAGAGATCCTTTGGGAAAATATAACCAATTCCCCCTTTCTTATACCAAATGTAGCATAAATATATTCTGCTCTGTAATTTGCTTTTTTTTGTTTATATAGTACTCTGGAAATATTTCCATATCAGCAATTGAAGAGTTTCCTCATTTTTTTTTCCTTTTTCTTTTCTTTTAAACAGACATTGTAGTAGACAGAATAATGGCCCCCCAAAGATGTCCATGTCTTGAAATGGAGAATCTGTAAATATGTTACCTTACATGGCAAAAGGAACTTCACAGATGTGATTTAAATTAAAGATCTTGGGACAGGGAGATGATCCAGGGGGCCTAATATTATTTCAGGGTCCTTATAAGGTTAGTAGGGAGGTAGGAGAGTTAAAGTCACAGGAGGAGGTGTGTTGACTGAGGTTGCAGTGACAGAACAAGTCAAAGAATGCAGGCAACCCCCAGAAGCTAGAAAAGTCAAGGAAGAGTCTCCAGAACAGAACACAGCAAGGCTGACATCTTAAGCTTAGCCCTTTAAGAACCATTTCATACTTTTGTGCAGTAGAACTGTAAGGTGATAAATTTGTGGTGTTTTAAGTCACTAAGTCTATGGTAATTTCAGTCATATAACATTTTGGTTTTGGATAAATCCTGGTGTATTTAACTAATTGCCTAGATGGATAACAGACTACCTCCAATCATCTGCGACGAATAGTCATGTACATACATAACTTCTTACATGTGCAGATAATTGTTTTAAGGTATATTCTCAGAAGATGAGTTGCTGCAGCCACATCTGTAATTTGCTTGGTGCTGCCACTGTCCTCCATAGTTTGAAGCACTTTATAGTGTCACCAGCAATGCATAACTGTTCCAAGGTAAAACTTGTTTGGTCAAGGGTGTGTGTTTGTGTGTGTATGAAAAAACAACTATTCTTGATAGTGAATATATGTCTGCTCATGAAATCCCAAATTATATTAGAAAGCCCTGCTAAACAAAGACATAAAGAGAACCAAGCCAAGTCACACATGCCATCTAAAAGTAAGTCTTTCGCCACACTTCACGCCCCAGTTACTGTAACACCTACCTGTAAAGGAGTGGCACAAGTATAAATGGTGTTTTGTTGAACTGTCTGTAAATGTTTTATCAAATGATTAGGACCAATGGACCAGCCAAGCTAGGAAAGGAAGAGATAAAAGAAGATTTCAAAAAATAATCCAATTATACCTACCAAGTTGGAGAGAGTAAACTTAATGCAATTCTAAAATATTCACATTATGAAAGTAGTATAGAATTAGGACTCAGAGCCATTTCATTGCTGTTCTTTTTTCATGAAGTGTTTGCAATTTTTATTCTAATTACATATAAATAAAATCAATGGTTTAATTCTGAAATTTCAGTTATTATTTCCAACATTTCACAAATGTATTCTGTTGACATTTTACAAATGATACTACCCAATAATGTTCCAATCTATTCTTCTTACAAAGAAAGTTTATATCTCTTTTTAACTTCTGTAATATTTGTTCTTTCAGGAAGACCTCTCAGAGAAATCTGATGACCTTCTACTTGAGATATTAGATTTTCTTGATTTATTTGTTTTTCTCCCTCTTCAGTGTAAACAATTAGAATTGAGGTATCAATGGCTGAGATACCAAATATTTTCAAAGCCTGTGAAATATTGTTATTTGGGGGAAGGTTGAAAATAATTTCAGTAGACAGAGTTCTTGTCTTCATTTTTCCCAGTCCGTAGAGGTGAACTTTGTTTGCTGCCACAAGTATCTGAAATGGATCGACAATCACTGTTGGCTTTACCAGGGCACCATCCATGGTGCCTTCCATGGCCCTTTCCCTCAAATCTCCTGCATTTTTCACATCTTTAAATAATAAAAGTGTCACCTGTCCCCAGTGCATCTCAGAAGCTATCCCCTCCTGAAACAAAGCCCTCAAACTCCAGAATTGGTGGCCTATCGTGGCCTCCCGAGTCTGTTTCCGGGTAGGGAAGCGCGAGGTCTCAGTGTCTTTCGGGTATGGGCAGGTGGTCCTGCTTACTCTGACCCTGGCCCCACCTTCCAAGCTGAAATCCCGTGTGGACGCGAAGGAGAACAGGGGACATCTCATCAGTTCCAGGGAAGGAAGCCTCATTACTGTTCTTTTGATGGAAAAGTTTCCAGCTGGGTTGATGCAGCCCAGTCTTCAGGCAGTAAACACAACCTGCAATTTTTAGCCTTTTCTCTTCTTCCGATTTGCTATTTCTGATATTCTACAGGACTAACAACTGGTAACAAAGTTTGTTTGAATTTCAGATAAAAGGAACTCTTAAGGAGGGTGTAAGAGACCCTGCCATAATCAAAAGACACAATTTTTGATTCTGCAGGCCTCATTTTTGATGCTCCCTTCTTAGCCATATTCAGGAGAGGTGAGGCTGGCAGAGAATTGAGTGTTAGCTGGATACACTGTTATTGTAATAAATAATACAGTGGTTAAGTGCATGGGTTCTGGGGCCAGACTACCTATCCCAGCTTGGACTCATTAGCAGTGGAATCTCAGGCCAGTCACTTAACTTCTCTGCACTTTAGCTTTATCATCTATGAAACAAATATAATACTTGTACCCACCTGGTAATGTGATTTGAAGAATGACAGAAACTAGTACAGATAAAACCTTTGGAGTCTGACACATAGTAAGTGCCAAACTATTAGCTATTATTATTTTTCTTCCATATATAAAAAAATGCATGTATAAAATTATATGTATTAATATATACAGTAGAACCTCCCCAGTTGACCACCTTCCTACATTGACCACCTCCTTAAGTTGATCTAATTTTTATAGACTGGACATACACCACACGTACATATCAGTACAGTAGGTCTGGTTCCTTATGTTGACCAGCTTTTTAACTTACAGAGGATCTAGTGTGTGTGTGTATTTTTTTTTTTCTTTCCTCTTTAAGACAAACTCTCACTCTATTGCCCTGGCTAGAGAGTACAGTGGTACCATCATTGTTCATTGCAACTTCAAACTCCTGGGTTCAAGTAATCCACCTGCCTCAGCCTCCCAGAGTGGTAGGATTACAGGCGTGAGCCACATACTCAGCCTGTTTTTCTTCCTTTTATATTCATTAAGAATATTTGAACATTCTTTGCAAAAAAGTCACTAGCTGGTCATATAAAATGAAAAATTATCCGATTTTTCTTACTTTTAAAGAAATAAGTAGGCCTCAAAAAGGGTAAAGCTCAACATGAAAGCTGAATAACTCAATCAATAGATAAAGGATCATTAAGTATAAACGTGTGTATAGACTGAACATGTACGCATTTAAAACACAAAACATTCTCCAAGAAATATATAGGTGCTGACTTCTAAGCAATTAGATTCGTACTCATCTTACCTTCCAGCCAGTGACACTGAAGGTCTTCCCAGCACTTCCTATTGTTACTGTTCTCTCCCACATTCCTGGAAAAGTGGCTGCAGAGGAAAATAAAAAAAGTTAAAAAACCGTTTTCCAATTAATGTACATTCAGTATAACTTAAAAACATAATAAAGATACCTTCACTCAATGAAAATAAATGTACGATTAGTATAGTTATTTCAGGAGGCCTTTTCATTAGATGATGTATCTTTAATAAAAACACAGCTAAAAATACTGCAACACTGGAATGTTGCCTCAAATAACATATAAAATAAATTTAATAATTTCTTTTCCTTTTTTTCAAGATAGGCTAGAGTGCTGTGTTATCAGCCTAGCTCACAGCAACTTCAAACTCCTGGGTTCAAGCAACCTTCCTGCCTCAGCCTTCTTAGTAGCTAGGACTACAGGCCCCAACCACAACATCTGGCTAATTTTTCAATTTTTAGTAGAGACAGGGTCTCTCTTTTGCTCAGGCTGGCCTTGAACTCCTGAGCTCAAGGGATCCTCACGTCTTGGCCTCCTAGAGTGCTAGGATTTCAAGCATGAGCCACTGCACCCGACCAGATTTAATAATTTCAAGGAGCAAAATTATTTCATGGGCAGAAGCATCAGTGGTTTGAGGAGGCAGTGTTCCAGGCTGGCTCAAGTGGCCACCTGTGTTCAGTGCCCATAATATCTGGTGTCAACACAGTAATTCTATGGCATAGTGTTGGTTGCAGTGATGACTGTTTTTCAGTCTCCTTTTTTCTGCCTATTTCTGAGGCAAGGGCTGAGCAGCAATACCTCACTGCCCCTATAATCTCTCCCTGTTGACCTGGCATTTTGGCAACTTGTTCAGCAGGAACATTCCTGAGCCTCTTCAGGAATGAGTAAGGTCCCTGTGTCTTAAGTACCAAATACTTACTAGCTGGATTCCTACAAAGAAGCCAGGGATATAGGCCAATAAACTACTTGTCTGGTTTCTTAGCTTTATATTATGATGATCCAAAATCAAAAAAATCCCTTGATTTTGTGCTATTTGTTTTTCAAGCGGTTGAAATCCCTTGAAAAAAATCCCTTGAATTTGTGCTATTTGTTTTTCAAGCGGTTCATTAATTCACTCAAGCATCATTCATTCAAATACTATTTTTCAATGCTCATACAAATACCCCTTACAAAGACTATTTTAAAGCTGGTTTGGGATCATTTCCAATCAATTTTTCCACCTGTGCCCCAAAACATTTAGATTTACGACTCTGTGTAATAATCAGTACCTATTTTAAAATGCTTATGTCCAGAATATACAAGCCATTCATAAACCTCATCACTGATGCAAAGTGTGTCATATTTGATGCAAAGGTCAGCAATTACTTGCAGTTCCTCTTTGGTATACACCTACACATATTAAAAAAAAGCACAGCCAATTATTACCCAACACATGAGAGAACCATGGGTCAGAGAACATCATGAGGAAAGAAAAGACCTGCTTACCTTGCCAAGGGGGTTATGTGGAGTATTTAGTATGATAGCCTTGGTCTTGGAATTAAATTTACTTTCCAGTTCTTGAGGATCTAATGTCCAGTCAGAACTAGACCATTTTTTTCCATCGACAGGTTTCTAAGTGTGAAGAATGAAGATGTGATTTAATTAGTTCATGTTTGCTGTCTTACAAATAAATAAACTAATAGGGAAAAAAAAAATTAGAGAAAGGCATGGCAAAGGTAACTGAATAAATGACTAGCAAAGAACATAAATAGAAGTAGCAAGGCTTCAGTTTTGCCTTGAGAGCCTCAAAGGACCTATGTCTCAGGCTCACATCTGTAAATGAAAAAATGAACCTGTCAAATTTAACAGTGTACCCATCTTCATAGGTGCCAGCTGTAACTATGGTTAACATGTCTGATACTATAAGGCTAATAGAAGATTCTGTGACTCAGTGTAGTGGCTTAGTTATTTTGAAAAGATTTTAAAAAGACAACTAGACAAATGGAGATACATAATAAATCTCCAATGAAAGTAGAAACTTTAGTAGTGATAAAATAATTGGTATTTTCCAAACTTCTTAAAGCATAGGAATCACATTGGCAAACTTACAGATCTAAGGGGAATAAAAACAGGTATTGCTCCAGCCATTCTCACCATGGGCTCATAGCAGTCATAGAAAGGCACTATTATTATGACCTGAAATAAAAGCAAATAAGAACATGACATACCACTCATGAAATCCTTTTCATAAATATATCATGCACCAACTGTCTAGCAGGTGTTGCAATACAGCAAAGAGAAAGGCTAACATCTGAGAGGAAGAGGCCTTGGAGATGAACTTGTCCACGAAGTTTTAATTGGAGTCCTTGGTCTCTGAAGATCTATGGATGAGCACTTGAAACTGTATGTAAAATTTTATATGTTCACAGGTAGATTTATCTGGGGAGAGTGGCCATCACATTTTCATATGCATGTTTGAAAATGGATGTTTTAGTCAAAATCATTAAGAATTTCTTTATATTACAAGTTAGAAATAGAATCTAGAATATAAGTGATCTATCAGACAGCAACAGAGCAGACTGTAAGGAGAAAGAACACTGTCATGCTCTTTGGTATGAAGCGCTATAATAATTTAAAAGCATGTCCAGACCTTAGCAGAGCCGATCACCTCTTCCTTTTCTCATGACCATAAGTTATACATCCTCCACTACTCACTGACATACAACATTCCTTTTACTCTGTCTCTGAGGCTATCTCCTCTACTGAACAAAGAACACCTCTTACAGAGAAACCATCTTTAAAAAATTTTCTCTCTCCAGATAGCTATCATACAGGTGATGCTCTGTAATTTCTGATTAAATGAAAGAGTTAAAAACTATTAAAGCAGGTACATTGGAATGATCATGGAGAGGTAGGGGTAGAGATGAGTGAGGTAGGTGCCCAAGTTGGTTTTATATCACAGGACTACAATGCAGAAATCACTTATTCTTCTTGCTATATATCCTCACATTGCAGTGCTAACATGATACTGGGCACAAAAAGGATTGATCAAATACTTGTTGATTAAGTTCAGATTAAAGGTTATTTTAGCAATGAAAACAAAAGGTTCTTTTCCCCTTCAATGCTAGCCCCACCCCTTTCTACATTTTTTTTTATTAAATCATAGCTGTGTACATTAATGCAATCATGGGGTACAATGTGCTGGTTTCATATACAATCTCAAATATTTTCATCAAACTGGTTAACATAGCCTTCATGGCATTTTCTTAGTTATTGTGTTAAGACATTTATATTCTGCATTTAGTAAGTTTCACTTGTACCCTTCAAAGATGCACTGTAGGTGTGATCCTGCCAATTACCCTCCCTCTTCCCCCCTCCCTTCCCCTCCCTTCCCCCTTTCCCCATATTCTTGTGCTATAATTGGGTTATAGCATTCATATGAAAGCTATAGATTAGTTTCATCCTTTCTACATTTTTTTCATTTTTTTTTTTTTTTGTGACAGAGTCTCACTCTGTTGCCCTTCTTCAAGTGCCCTGGTGTCATAGCTCACAGCAACCTCAAACTCTTGGACTCAAGTGATTCTCTTGCCTCAGCCTCTCTGGTAGCTGGGACTACAGGCCCATACCACCATGCTAATTTTAGAGATGGAGTCTCACTCTTGCTCAGGTTGGTCTCAAACTTCTGAGCTCGGCTCGGTACCTGTGGCTCAAGCAGCTAAGGAGCCAGCCACATACCCCTGAGCTGGCAGGTTCGAATCCAGCCCAGCCCGCCAAACAACAATGATAGCTGCAACTGGAAAAAAAAAAAAAATAGCAGGGCGTTGTGGTGGGCAGCTGTAGTCCCAGCTACTTGGGAGGCAGAGGCAGGAGAATCGCTTGAGCCCAGGAGTTGCTGTGAGCTGTGATGCCATGGCACTCTACCCAGGGTGATAGCTTGAGGCTCTGTCTCAAAAAAAAAAACACAACTCCTGAGCTCACACAGTCCACCCACCTCAGCCTCCCAGAGTGCAAGGATTACAGGTGTGAGTCACCATGCCTGGCTTCCACTTACTTTTCAATAAGGTATAAAAATAAGAATTACATGCAATAAAATAGATGAATCTCATAGACAAAATGACAAATCTTGGAAATCAGACCCAAAAGTGTGATTATACAAAAGTAATAGTGTATGATTCTGTTTATGTAAAGTAAAAGAGCAATTAAAATGAACCTGTGATAGAAGGCAGAAGAGTGGCTCCCTCCGGGAAAATACAGACTAGGAAGGGCCACCAAGGAGCCTTCTGGGGTGCTGGAAATGTACTTCATCTTCATCTGGTTGTAGTACGTAGAAATTAATTCATCTGTACATTCAGATTTGGGGATCTTACTGTATATGTATTCGATGTCAAGAATAATTAAAAATAAAAAAGAATGTAAAATAAAAGCTTCAAAGGTTGGACAAATGACAATTACTAATAGAGGTATTATGAAAATATTAACATACTTACTTCATCTCCCTCATCAATTAATCCTTGAATGGCACTAAAAAGGGATCCATATGCTCCCACTGTCACAAGGATCTCTTTATTTGCATCAATTTGATGTTGATAAAGCTTTTCATAGAGGCAGGACAGAGCTTTCACGAGGGATGGATGACCCTGTTGGATAAAAAATTAAAAAAAAAAACAAACCTCAAATTTATTTCTGAGAACAACTTCTTTGAGAATATGATTGTAAATTATAAGAATTTTTAAAACGTGGGTTTTGTGTTTTTAATTATTCAAAGAAAATTTGTAATTTTTAATGGCAATAAAACAAATTTCCTATATTCAGAGGGTTCCTACATGGGTGGTCATGAAGATTTACCAATGATTCAGACTTCTACTAAAGACAGTTTGGGAATAAATAACTTCAAAACATTTGCTTTGAACAAATGTGAACTCCTACTGTACTTAAATAATAGCGAATAGAGTTGGATTTGTTTCTAAATTAAATTTAAAAAAAACTACATTAACTATACATTCCTTGAATCTGCTGTTCCCATGTACTAAGGGGAAGGTTATGTGAACCAACATCCTGGGGAGAGAAAGCAAAAACAAATTCACCAAACACACATGGCTATAATGTTGACTGATTGCAAATGTTCAGAGGAAGTGAAACATTACTCACGCTGACGGCCAAGAGGGCAGTAGAAGTGAAGCTGCTTTCATAGGAGTGAGAGGATTATAAACGCACAGTGTCCGAGACCCACAGGGAGTCTTGAAGCTCCTGGATTAGTTCTCCCTCAGTTCCTTTCTTCTATGTTTTTGTATCTTTCCTTCTTTTCCTCCCCCCCAACCTTGTTTTCATTGATATTGAAGTTAATATTTCTTATTTTTTTTGTCTAGTATCTACTTCCCCATTTTGCTTTGGGGAACCACCCTGATTCTATCCCGTGCCAGTAAGAGGGCAAGTGCAGGTTATATGCTTTTGTTTGAAAGCACTTTGGACTCAGGAGGAATAAACTGCGTCCTTTTGAATTTCACTGTGATATCAGGTCTAACAAATTCTAGCAAGAGGAGATCTGAAAACCAACTATATACTATACTAAATACTAAAAGCAACTAAAGTATATAACAAAAACTATATACTTTTCCTGAGAACAAGGTTTGTGTTTTTTAAATTTTAATTATAAAACTAAGTTATGCCTTACATGATAAGTAAAACTAGGCAAAGATATAAAGAAAAATTTACAATTTCTCTTTAATATTACTCTATTCCCATCCCACTCAGATGACAAAGGTCCTCAGCTTGGTGACATTGCAACACCATTCCCAGTTCTTACACCAATATATAATAAAAACCCATGAACATATATGTACTTACATATTTGCAAAAACTGGAAGTCAATGGGCATCATTGTGTCCTAACAAAATTTTATTTACAAAATCAGGGGTGGGCCAGGTTTGGCCTCTAGGCAACTGCTTGCCAAACCCTGCTACAGATGAACTTGGGGGAACTGACATCTTAACAATATTTAGTCTCCCAGTCCATGAACATCCTGTATCACTCCACATACTCAGGTATTGCTTAGTTTCTCTCCGTTATGTTTTGGAGATTTCTTGTACAGACTTTGCACATATTTTTAAAAATTTCGTCTTAGGTGTTTCGTGTGCATGGATGCATTTACTTTACAACTTGTTATTTTTAATGTATAGAAAAACAAATGATATTTGTATATGTATATTGGTCCTGTGTCCTACAACTTTACTCAATTCCTTTATTAGTTATAGTAGGTTTTCCTTAAGATATTCTATAGTACTTGATCATGTTTTCTG
This sequence comes from Perodicticus potto, assembly GCA_963574655.1. Lineage (NCBI taxonomy): Eukaryota > Metazoa > Chordata > Mammalia > Primates > Lorisidae > Perodicticus > Perodicticus potto. Next base: position 2,672 of record CAUYRH010041512.1, on the reverse strand, counting down.
CAGATGAGTTTATATTTTTTTCATTCTTCTCTATATAGTTTTCTGTTTCATAGGGTTCCAGTACATAGTTGAATAATAATGGTGGGAGTGGGGATGCTAGCTGTGTTCTCAATGCTACTTCATGTGGATCACAAGTGTAATCTGTAGATTTTTTTAAGATTCCCTTTATCATACGGAGAAAGTTCCATTTTACTCGCAATTAGCAGAAAGTTTTTATTATAAATGAGGGTTGAATTTTGTCAAATGCGTTTTCTCTATATACTAACATGATCGTATGATTTTTCTATTTTATTTTATTAATATGCTGAACTTCAACAATTGATTTTTGAATATTAAATCAATATTACGTTCCTACTCAGGCAGGATGTATGATTTTTTTAATCTTCACACATACACCCCTGAAATTGATTTGCTAAAATTTTAGGATTTCTGCATTTATGCTCATGAGTTAAATTTTCTTTATCGATTTTTTTTGTCTGGCTTTTGTATAAAGGTACTGCTGGTCTATCACTTACATGTAAGTGACTTTTCGTCAATTAGTTGGGAAGTTTTTCGTCCTGTTCTATTTTCTTTTTTTTCATCCTGTTCTATTTTCTAAATGAATTTGTGGAGAAATGGTATTACTTATTTCTAAATCCTTGATAGACTGTACCAATAAGCCATCTGGGTATTTAAATTTGCCTGTAAGAGATTTTAATTACAAATTCACTTTCTTTCATTGACGTGGGACTAGTCAGGTGTTTTATTTCTCTTTGTGCCAGTTTTTCTAATTTACATCTTTTAAATAATTTGTTTATTTCATCCAAGTTGTCAGTGTATTGATATAAAATTACTTATAATATTATTATTGCTTTAGCATGTCATGATATTTCTTCTTTTGTTTCTTATACGGGACTTGTGTTTTCTCTCTTTTATTGATCAATCTAGCTAAAACTTTTACTTCTTGATCTTTTCAAAGAACCAGCTTTTGCTTTTGTTAATTTTTTTTTTTTTTTTTGAGACAGAGCCTCAAGCTGTCACCCTGGACAGAGTGCCGTGGCATCATGGCTCACAGCAACCTCCAATTCCTGGGCTCAAGCGAGTCTCTTGCCTCTGCCTCCCAAGTAGCTGGGACTACAGGCGCCCACCACAACGCCCGGCCATTTTTGGTTGCAGTCGTCATTGTCGTTTGGCGGGCCTGGGCTGGATTCAAACCCGCCAGCTCAGGTGTACGTGGCTGGCGCCTTAGCCGGTTGAGCCACAGGCGCCGAGCCAAGATGCATTTTTCTATATGACAAGTATTACAACATTAACATCTGCAATAGGGGTTTTCTTACCTGATTCCTTTGATAACAAAAGTTGCAAGCCCAGAGTTTTGCTCGATAATCCACTTGACTGTTTTAAGAGAAGAAAACATACATCAGCTCATGTTTTCAGTTCAATTATATAAGAATTCTCATGCCAATAAAATTAATTTCTTTCTTAAACATGAATGCATTAAAATTGATATACAAAGTGATTTTTTTTTTATTTTTAGACCAGGCTCACTGTCACCCTAAGTAGAGTGCCATGGTATCATAACTCAGAGCAACCTCAAACTCTTGCCTCAGCCTTCTGAGTAGCTGGGACTACAGGCACCCTACAGGCGCCCACCACTACACCTAGCGAGTTTTTCTATTTTTAGTAGAAATAGAGCCTTATTTCAGGATGGTCTCAAACTCGTGAGCTCAAGCAATCCACCCACCTCAGCCTCTCAGAGTGCTAGGATTATAGGCATGAGCCACAGCGCCCAGCCCAAATTGATCTTTAAAATGCCATGTTTCTTAGACATTACCAATACCTAATTAATCTTTTTTTTTTCGAGAGACAGAGTCTCATTTTCTCACCCTCAGCAGAGTGCCATGATGTCACAGCTCACAACAACCTCAAACTCTTGGGCTCAAGAGATTCTCTTGCCTCAGCCTCCCAAGTAGCTTGGACTACATGTGCTGCCACAATGCCTGGCTATTTTTTTAGAGATGGGGTTTCTCTTGAACTCCTGCACTCAGGCAATCCACCCACCTCAGCCTTCCTGAGTGCTAGGATGGCGTGAGCCACCATGCCCAGCATCTCTAATTCACGCTTTCAATAAATACAAGTTCACCTAAATGGTAAATATACAATAACTTTTCATATACAGAAAATATCAATTATGATAATCCTACTTTTTCTTTAAATGACTTTAGTAGCATCTACACTTAGATCTAGAAAACATTTGCTTAATATGTACCGACCATTAATTTAGGTGTTTACAACAGTAAACCAGAGAGAAAAGTTCCTTTCTCACAGAGTTTGCAGTCCAAAAGAGAAAGAGATAAAAGACAAGCAGATGCACAAACAAGAAAATACTTTTAGATAGTGGTAACAAAGATTAAAAAAACAAAACAGGATGTGCAAATGCATTTGAAAGGACTACTTTAAAGGAAAATCTCCTTAAATAGACAATTGAAATATGACCTGAATGAAAAGGAACCAGCCACAGGAAAATCATGCCAGCAGACAGAATACACAGCTTGTATAAGTTCCAAGGAAAGAATAAGTTTGGTATGTTTAAGGATTAGAAAGAAGGCAACAAAGTTAAGGTATTGTGTGGCTGAGAATAAGAAAAATGAATGAGGGTGGCGCCTGTGGCTCAGGGAGTAGGGCGCTGGCCC